>PVKM010050119.1:0-10779 GCA_004027735.1 Carollia perspicillata
GAGGACCACATGGCTTTGGGGTGCTCCCTTTTGCCACATAGCTTAGGGAGCAGGAGAGACTTTGCCTGGAATAAAAGGGGAGAAAGGACTCTTGCTGGTGGGCCATGAGAAGGTGCCACATGACTTTGGATTAACTGGAGATCCTGGCGGCGACACGGCGGATGGTGCCAGAAGCCTGAATCACGGACTTCTAGTTCTTTTCCTGAGATACAGTACCTGAGACTAGGGCAGAGGGAGAA
Organism: Carollia perspicillata; assembly: GCA_004027735.1. Taxonomy (NCBI): domain Eukaryota; kingdom Metazoa; phylum Chordata; class Mammalia; order Chiroptera; family Phyllostomidae; genus Carollia; species Carollia perspicillata. Next base: position 240 of record PVKM010050119.1, read on the forward strand.
AGAAGGAAGGACTGTGTGCAACTGTGAGTATCCTAAAAGATTTTAATACTTTAATGAAGACATTGACTTTAAGTCTGTATAGCTTTAAATAAACATTTCCTTTCCTTTTCACAAATCTCTGGCATTGAGAGACATCTTCCTTCTGACGGTGGGCACAGCGAACCTAGTGGGGGGTCCTTTTGGTAACAGTATATCGTACCCCCCCAGCCCTGTTCTGTAACACCAATACAAAAATAACCATTCAGTGTGAATGAATTAAAATTATACATATATTTTCGTCAGGTCGAGAAAAATGTATCTTTTGGTGTACCACAGAATTTTAATAATTAGTTTATGTGGCTATGAGATTAAAAAGGTTTAAATCACTGTACTAGTCTAGTGATGAGAAAAACACTAGATAAATTCCAACTGAGAGACACCTGACAAATGCTTCTCAAAACTGCCAAGGTCATCAAGAACATGGAAAGCCTGAGACTGTCATAGCCAAGGACATGGGACAACCAAATGTATAGCAGTATCCTGGATGGGATCCTCTGTACCTGGTAATTTTCTTTGCTCTGAATTACACTGTATCTGATATTAAAAGTCACTCCTATTTTCTTTTAATTATGATCAATGTTTGCACAATGTATCATTTCCATCCTTTCACTGTTAATATACTATATACATATATAAAAGGTGTCTAAAGTGTGCTAGGTTATGACGCAGGACACAGAGAAGCTTTCAGTGGCAAAGACACCTGCTTGGCAGGTACCCAGTGTTGAAGGGAGAGGTACTGTGCGGATACGTCTGCAACAGTCCAAACTCAGGGGTGCTGGTCGATACAAAGGAGTCAGAGCCCTTTACCGGAATCCATTTGGAATCCAGTTCTATTTGGAATCCATTTAGAATTTCTGGCTTGTTAGTTATATTTTAGCATAAAAAAACCCTGAGTGATCAAGTATTCTATATAGAAGCCTTTTTAATAAGTTTTCCATTCCTAAGACAGTCAAAATGACAGGCCTCCCCATAAACATCATTCACAGTGCAAGTAAAACATCCAAGGGGATGGAACTGGGCCCTGTGGGGTTAGCCTTCAAGGGTCACAGAATGTCCTAGCACCCAGCTCTAGAGTCGTAAAGCCATAATGCAACCATTCATTGAATCAGAAGGTCCTGGGGAATCTTGCAGTGCCAGGAGCTCTAAGATAGAGGGATCAACAGAATACTAAGGCACAAGGGACTTCCACCCCGAGGGCTAGAGGGTCTGGTTCGGGAATGGAACCATCGCGAATGTCCTCAGGATGTGATGCAATTGACAGAGAAGGACTGACTTTGTGTATGCTGCCCTTTGCAGAGTTGTAACGATTTCACATTCCTTTTGTGCTCTTCAGGTAACCCAGACATTGGGCCTGAAACAACTGGGCCAAAGAAAGGACTCTGTAAAAAAATCCCTACAAGAGTCCTTTCACAGAAAATAGTATCTGCTACACGATTTCCCTACTGACCCTGAGGCATGTTTTCCAGAAAGAAACCCCAAGAAACTCTCTTGGGGAGAGTTCTCTGACTCTCCCCAAGTAGAGAACATGAGGCACAGAGAACACAAGACAGAGAGAGAAGTACCAGAGCCCTCGTGTCTGGTGTGTTCTAAGCACCACAGTGCCCCAAGCTACTTCCTGTTTCTTCATGATATCTTGTTAGATTTCTGTGTCTAAGATCAGTCTCCCTTGAGAGCTAACTCACTATAAAGACCCAAACTCAGAACTGTGTGGTGTGTTCTAGATACTTCATCTAAGATGAAGCTGACACAAGTCTTCATCCCATCTTCTCTCTTTCCTCTGCCCGTCTGAAACGGGTCTGATGGCTGGAGCTTTATCTTGGACCGTGAGCCAGGGCCAGTTCCTGGGCAGAGCAGAATTGAAGTCAACAGGAACTTGGGTCTCTGAGGATTCTCTGGTGCAAAGCTACCATCCCAGCTCCAAATAGCCTACCTCTGACTTTGAGTGTGTGAAATAAACTTCCATGTGTAAAAAAATCAGAATTGCTCATTAACACTGCAGTTAGTTATGGAATGAAATTTTATTTAAGTCTCATGAATTCTCTAAAGTGTGAATATATGAAAATTCTCAAGTGAAGGACCTTAGATAAAATGTCCCTTTAAAGTGGACACTGATGTCCAGGCCCCTCAGCACAGGCAAGTCTGCAGTGAGGCCTAAGCCCCTAATGCCTCCTCAAAACAAATGCACATTTCTTGGCTAAAAGACTGGAATACTGCACGGTGACAGTCACCTCCCCCTCTCTTCTTATCTTACCTATGATCTCAATCACAGACAGCCCCTTATCTCTCCGGCTGGGAGAGGATATAAAACCCAGGATCCACATTAGCAGTTTCCAAACTGGCTGATCAGAATAACTGGACAAGCTTTAAAAATAAGCACAAATGCCCAGGCTTTCTCAAATCTAATGCCTGGAGTTGGGACCTGGGCCTGGGGTTCTTGCTTGATTATGAGAAGGAACCAGATTTGGGACCAGTTCTGATGAGAACATTTACACCAGTGGTTCTCACCTGCATCAGCACATCTGAACCTATGGAAGTTTTTGGCACTAACTGCCCAGGTCCACCTGCCTACCCCAGGTCACTGGCTCACTGTGCATGCAGCCAGCAGGTTCTGACTTACAGAGCTCCCTGAGGCCTGTGTGCTTGCTTCTGCAAAGTGAGCGAGGCAGAGGCTGTGATGCGTCCCTCTCCACTCCATTCCCAAGCTCGTGATCACAGTTCCAACTCTCTGTAACTGGTCCCACTCAGCCAATAAAAGCTGGCAGGATCAGCAGCTTGTTTCCCGGAGAATTCCCTGGTCCCTTTTCCTGGAGTTGAGACTCAGGTGGTAGATGAGATCCGGTGTTTACAGCACTTGGGGGAGGAGGAGGTGCCATTGGGCTCTCCCACATGTCTGTTGGGTGTAGCAGCCAGGGCTGTGGTACCAAGCTGTCCATGAAGTCCTGTCCCTAGAATTCAAAGATCATGGGCCCAGCATTTACCTAGTCCCTCCATGTTACACTCACAGAAACCAAGGCCTAGAGGTTAACATATAGCCATGAAAAGCACAACTGAGCCCTGGCTGGTATGGCTAAGTTGGTTGGGCATTGTCCTATAAGCGAAAAGGTCTCGGATTTGATCCTTGGTCAAGGCACATGCCTGGGTTACAGGTTTGGTCCCTGGTTGGGACGCATATAAAAGGCAACTAGTGGATGTTTCCCACATCAATATTTCCCTCCCTCTGTCCCTCCCTTCCCCTCTCTCTAAAGTCAGTAAGCATGTCCTTGGGTGAAGATAAAAAAACCCCACAATCTAACAGATGTCAGTTCCCACACACACATTCAACATTTTCTCTAGACACATCTGTTCCAGGAACACACTGAAGAGGCTTGGGATCTAACCACCAGGAAAATATGGCCAACGTGTTACAAACTGTCTTTAAAATGAGCTTCCCGGTTGTAAGATATGGTTATTTGAAGATGGCCTGTGTTTAGTTTCTCCCACAGCAGAGGCCTCCACCAGATCCAGGGAAGGCATTCCTGTCTCAGGCTCTGGGGATCAATAGCTTTCCCTGGCTCTTCTGATCTTAGCTGGGACCATTCCTCTTAATCTTTTGCGGGTGGGGGGGTCTCACTTACCCACTCATTCTCCATGCGTGCTGAATGTGAGGAAAGAGCAGGAAGCATCACTCTATGGAAACGGATGAAGGACCCTGCTCCCCATGGTGGGTGTGGGTGACGTGGGGGGCTGGAGTCCACTAAAGCCCTGCGCTGGCCCTGGGCTGCTCCTGACCGCAGGAGGCCCACACTGCGGCCTGAGCAGGATCCACACAGGAGGTTGCAGAGTCAAGCCCCAGGAACCACCACACTGGATCAAACAGTCAGGGTCCCCCTTACTTCTTTCAGAGAGCAGTCAAGATGAAATCCAACCAATTCATTTGTCAATGCTATTGTTCGTCAAGTTCAACTCTTTGAGAGGCTGAGAAGGCCAACGTCTTCTCACATCAGGATGCAGGTGGGCCCCCAGTCATGGACCTAGCAGGTGGAAGCAGTTATCTCCCCCTCAGCAAGCACAGAGGGTACTAGTTTCCACTCAAAACTTGCCTTTGTCAGTATCTTGCTTGTCAACACAGTATGAAAAACCATTTCCCTTAACTTGTGATCCTTTACGGTTTGATTTATTCATAATGTTGTCATAACCATTTTGACATCTTGAAGTCAGTACTGTTTCCAATGAAAACATTTATAATGTCACCATTAAAGTCCACAGGAAAATTGATTCTGATAAGCGAAAACCTAAAACTCAAGATGTTTTTTCACTCTCTACACTGAGGCACAACAGTGACAGAAGAAGGCAGGAGGTCCCAGGGACCACCGCCGACCCTCCCTCCAGCGCTTCGGGCCCCCTGACGAGTTTGCTGCGGAAGACAGTGCACAAGTTTTCCATATGCACTCTTGAGACACATATGGAAATGTGTAGTCTGGTCACACCTGGCCATCAGTATGTAAAGGATTCTCATACTGCCATAACACCTTATTTTTTAACATTATTGCAGTTTATTTAATAAGTACAAAGTTACACATATTTAGTCTGTACAATTTGATGAGTTTGGACCTATGCGTACACCTTGATATCATCACCACAAACAAGGTAACAAACATACACATCACCTCCAAAAGACTGACCTGTCCAACCTCTCATTTGCCAAAAGCCTACACCCCCTACCCTGCAGTATTCACACTCAGCCGAAATATACTTGTTTTTCTGGAGGCGAGAGTGCAAGAAAAACACTTTACCTTTCCTAACTTTGGAACTGCTGCGACGCGCTCCTGGAAGGCCTGTTTCTTCCTGTTGTTCTGTCACATCTACGTCACCCACATGCCTGCTCCGGGGACTGCTGAGCACTGCTAGGTCAGTGGACCTGCAACCAGTGTGCAGACTGAGTCCTGGGTCACCGTCCAATGTCAAGTCCATGAAGTGGCAAGCGAAGTAACCTCTCCTGGATCACTTCCTTCGTTTATGAAAGTGGGGAAGGAGGACCACAACACTTAGTTCTAAAGAGTATTTATGAAAATTCCTTTGTAAACTTTAAGGTAAAATTTGGAGCAGTGGAGAAAGGATCAGAATGTTATGAATTTGGCTTCTACAATCTGTCAGGTTAAAAAAGGTGTGTGTGTTTGGGGGGGGTAGTCAGAAATTTGCTTTTTCTGTTTTAATCTGTTTCTCCAGGTTTCTAGGAAACCACCCAGTTTAATGCATGCTGGCATGTTAGCTAAGGGAGAAAAGAAGCACATGGCTAAACTCTGATCATCACCCTATTAGAAAATGCTGCTCTGGCTGGTGTGGCTCAGTGGGTTGAGCGCTGTTCTGTGAACCAAAGGGTCTCTGGTTTGCTTCTCAGTCGGGGCACATGCTTGGGTTGTGGGCCAGGTTCCCCAGTGAGGGGCAATGATGTTTCTCACCCTCTCTTTCTGCCTCTCTTCCTCTCTGTCTAAAAAGAAATAAAATCTTAAAGAAAATGACAAGTTCATTGACTACAATAAAGAAATGTCCCTCTGCAATGTTATGATGCTTTGCTTTGTACCAAGGTGCTGTGGGAAGTGTAACAGACTCAAAATGGATTAAAGGCTTGAACATAAGACCTAAAGCCATACAATTCCTAGAAGAAAACAGAGATTAAGCTCCTTGACATAGGTCTTAGTGATGATTTTTTAGATATGACACCAAAAAGAAAGGCAACAAAAGCAAAAATATACAAATAGGACACCAAACTAAAAAGTTTTCCCATCGCAAAACACAAACAAAAACAAACAAAAAAAACTATCAACAAAATGAAAAGGCAACCTGAGAAATGGGAGAAAACATTGGACTGGCCCAAAAGTCCATTTAGCTTTTTCTGTCAACTAAAAGAAATGTTTTTGATTTTCACTGATAACTTTAATGATTTGGGTATTTTGAGTATGTTGGCTATCTCCCACTATGGGCTTCTTGTGGGTAGGGGCTAGAGCTGTGCTGAATATCCTCCAATGCACAAGACAGCCTCACAGCAAAGAATTATTTGGCCAAAATGTCAACAGTACCAAGAAACTTCACAAACCACTTTTGTCACATTTGATCAGTCACAGCACTTCTCCATACACTGCACAAATCTTTTTTTTTGTGCATTTCAGCTCCATTTTTATCTTTCTTGAAATAATAAAGCATAACACACTGAAAATGTTGCATATTTTCTTCCATCTTCAATATTAAAATGACTGCACAAAAATTCACCAATTTTGATAAGTTTTTTAAATGAATATTCATATGACAGATCATATCACAATTGATCAAACAAAACTGTTTTGAATTAAGTTAAAGACAACTAAGCACTACTAGAGGCACCATACGGAAAAAATTAAATGAACTTTTTGCCTAACCCAGTATTTGCAAATTATGTATATAATCCAAAATATTAAAAAAACTCACATGAGCTGGCAAAAATACAAACAATCCAGAGGATCTGAATTGATGTTTTCCCAAAGACGACATACAAATGACAAAAAGGTACATGAAAAGGTGCTCAATGTGACTAATCATCAGGGAAATACAAATCAAAACCACAATGAGATTATCACCTCACGCCTGTTAGAATGGTTGTCATCAAAAAGACAATTAAGGACAAAGATCACATGATCACATCAATAGATGCTTAAAAACATTTGATAAAATCCAGCACCCATTTGTGATAAAAACACTCAGCAAAGTGGGAATAGAGGGAGCATTCCTCAATGTCATACCAGTGCCATACATGACAAATCCAGTGCCAGCATTATACTCAACGGGCAAAAACTAAAAGCTTTCCCCCTAAGGTCAGGAACAAGACATAGGTGTCCACTCTCACCCCTCTTATTCAACATAGTACTGGAAGTTCTAGCCATAGCAATCAGACAAGAGAAAGAAATAAAAGGCATCCAAATTGGAAAGGAGGAAGTAAAACCATCATTTTTTGCAGATGACATGATAATGTACATAGAAAACCCTATAGACTCCACCAAAAAACTGTACAACATAATAAGTGAATTCAGCAAAGTAGTGTGATACAAAGTCAATATTCAGAAATTGATGGCATTTTTGTAAATCAACAATGAATTATCAGAAAGAGAAACTAAGAAAAAAATCCCATTTACCATAGCAACAACAACAAAAAAGTACGTAGGAATAAATTCAATCAAGGAGGTAAAAGACCAGTACTCAGAAAACTACACAACACTGAAGAATGAAATTAAGGAAGACACAAATAAATGGAAACATATACCATGTTCAAGGACTGGAAGAATTAACATCATCAAAATGTCCATACTACCCAAAGCAATCTATACTCAATGCAATTCTTATTAAGATACCAATACCATATTTCACAGATCTAGAAAAAATACTATGAAAATTTATATGGAACCAAAAAAACCCCTAATAGCCTCAGCAATATTTAGAAAGAAGAATAAAGTAGGAAGGATCACAATACCTGATATCAAACTATATTATAAGGCCACTATAATCAAAACAGTCTGGTACTGGCATAAGAAAAGACAGATCAATGGAACAGAGCAGAGAGCCTAGAAATAACCACATGTCTCTATGGCAAATTAATATCCGACAAACGGGGCATGAGCATACAATGGAGTAAAAAATAGCCTCTTCAATTAATGGTGCTGGGAGAACTGGACTGGTACATGCAAAAACATTAAACTAGACCGCCAAATTCACACCATACTCCAGACCGCCAAATTCACACCATACTCCAGAATAAACTCAAAATGGATAAAAGACTTATAAATAACTTGTGACACTATAAAAATCCTAGTGGAAAACATAGGCAATAAAATTTCAGATATCTCACATATCAACATTTTTGCTGCTATATCTCGTAAGGCAAAGGAAATAAAGGAAAAAATAAACACATGGGACTATATCAAAAAGATTCTGCATGTCTAAAGAAACTATCATAAAAATGAAAAGGGAACTGACTGGATAGAACAGATTTGCCAATGAACATCAGACAAGGGTTTAATCTACAAAATATATAAAAAACTCTTACAACCTAACATCAGGAAGACAAAAAATCCAATTAAAAAATGGGCAAAGGACTTGAATAGACACTTCTCCAAGCAGGACAGACAGTGGGTCCATAGGCATATGAAAAAATGCTCAACATCACTAGCCATCAGAGAGGCACAAATAAAACCACAGTGAGATACTACTTCACACCTGCCAAAATGGCTATCATTAACAAATCAACAAACAAGTGTTGGCAAGGATGTGCAGAAAAGGGAACCCTACTACAGTGTTGATGGGAATGCAGACTGGTGCAGCCACTGTGGAAAACAGGACAGTGATCCCTCACCTATTGAGGGAGTTACGTTCCAGAGACACCCTCGATAGGTGAAAATCCATGAAGTAGCGGTGTTATGTTTATTTTATTATTTATATCTATTTTAAGGCTTTATAAACCCTTCCCACACTCCTATAAACCTTTCCCACTCTCTTACTAACCTTTCCCACACTATTGTAAACACTTCATATGCTCTTAAACACTTTCTACCCTCTTAAACCTACGTACTTTTAACAACATATAAAATTCTATGTGGGTACTCACCAGTGAAGTATACAGTCATCCCTTGCTATATTGCAGTCCACTTATTGTACAGAATTTCCTCAAAGAATTAAAAATGGAACTGCCTTTTAACCCAGTGATTCCACTGCTGGGATTATACCCTAAGAATCCCAAAACACCAATTCAAAAGAACTTATGCACCCCTGCGTTCATAGCAGTGCTATTTACAATAGTCAAGAGTTAGAAACAGCCTAAGTGCCCATCAGTAAATGAATAGATCAAAAAAGTGTGGTACGTTTATGCAGTGGAATACTACGCAGCAGGAAGAAGGAATTCTTACTTTTTGTGTCAGCATGGATGGAACTGGAGACTATCATGCTACATGAAATAAGCCAGCCAGTGAAGACAATTACCATATGATCTCACTTATAATAGGAATCTAAGGAACAAAATAAACTAATGAGCAAAATAGAACCATAGGCATACAATCACAGAACAGACTGACAAGGATAAGAGGGGAAGTGGGGACTGTTTCAAGAAGGTGAAGGGATTTAGTCAAGGACATATATATGAAGGACTCATGGACATGGACAATGGGGTGGGAACGGACTATGGAAGTGTGGGTGGGCTGGGTGGAGGGTTAAAAAGGGGAAATAATTGGAACGACCATAAAACATAAAGAAAAAAAAAGACAACAGGTAAGTGCTGGTGAGGATGTGGAGAAAGGGAACCCTCATTCACTGTTAGGAGGAATATAAACTAGTGCAGTACTCTGAAAAACAGTACAAAGGTTCCTTCAAAAATTAAAAACAGGACTACCACATGGATCCAGCAATGTCACTCCTGGTTATATACCCAAAGGAAATAAAAACAGGATTTCGAAGAGATATCCCACTTCCATGTTCATTGAAGCATTACACACAATAACCCAGATAAGGAAATAACCCAAGTGTCCATCAATAGATGAATGAACGCAGATGTGATATGTGTGTATCCACACAATGGAATATAACTCAGCCACGAGGAAAAAGGACATCTGCCATTTTCTGCAACACAGATGGACCTTGAGGGAACTATGCAATGAAAGTAAGTCAGACAGGGGAAGACAAATACTGCATGACGTCACTTATATGTAAAATCTAAAAAAAAGTCAAACCTATAGAACCAGAGTAGTGAAGCAGTTCCCAGGGCTGGAGTGTGGGGAAAATAAGGAGAGGTCAATAAAAGGACACAGACTTTCAGCTATAGATAAGGTCTGAGAATCCAATGTGTAGCATGGTGACGATAGCTGTTAACTCTGGATCATATCATTAAAATTTGCTAAGAGAATAGCACTTCATGTTCTCACAAACAGGACAAATGTACAACGTGATAGACGTGTTAGTTAATCAGATGGTGGGAATTTTCTCACCACATATACGCATACGAAGTCACCACAATGCACACTTTCATCATCTTAGTTTTATTGTCAATTAAATGTAAGTAAAGCACAAACAAAGAAAATGATATGCATAGCCTCACTGCCAACATTTCCACTCTGGATATTCATATCAGCAACTGGCAGTTTGTGAAATCCAGGTCTCCTTCACCCTGCTTAGCACGAGTCTGTCACCTAAGCCACCATCTGTCCTCCCTCACAGCACCAACATCCTCCTACTCCTTAGACTTCTCTCCTGAAAATGTCTCCAAAAGTTTTCCAAAGGATTACAAGTTTTCAGCATGGCACACAATGCTCTTCCCATTCTCTCTCCTCAGTGAGTGCTAGCCAGCCTCCAGTAACAGTGAACCACAGTCCATTTTCAATTACACAGGGGAAGAACTAAGTGCAGGTTATACGTCTGTTAACAATTCCAGTGGAAAAGGAAGAGTTTTGCCACTATGGTCCTCCCATGGTCTCCACTCCCCAAAGTGGGGAAGGGTCAGGCCCGGGGGTTC
>PVKM010050120.1:0-10789 GCA_004027735.1 Carollia perspicillata
TAGACATCACCCAATTCTATATGCTTTATCATGTTTAATAAACATTAAAATGTTTTCCATACATGGTCACACCTGACATGACCACACTTATTAACAAACGATAGAAATTTAAAAAATACCATCTAATGCTCTATACATATTCAAATTCAAGCAAACAAACAATTCAATTTAAAAATTGGCAGGGGACCTGAGCAGACACCTCTTCTAAGAGTAATTACAAATGGCTAACATATATGAAAAAACCCTCAACTTTACTAGTTATTAGGGGAATGCAAATCAAAACTGCAATGAGATACTACCTTATACCTATTAGATTAGCTATTATCGACAAGTCGAGTAACAACAAGTGTTGGAGAGGTCGTGCTGACTGCTGGAAGAAATCGAAACTGGTACATCCGCAATGGAAAACAGTATGATGGTTCCTCAAAAAATTAAGAATGGAGTTATCATATGACCCAGCAAACTCACTTCTGGGTATTAACCCAAAAAAAATTTGAAAATATTTATTCACAAAGATATATGAATCCCTGTTTATTGTAGCATCACGCACAGTGGCCAAGACATGGAGATAATGGAAGTGTTATTCAATAGACAATAGGATAAAAAGAAAATGTGGTACAGATATATAACGGAATACTACTCAGCCATTAAAAAGATGAAATATGGCCATTTGTGACAACACAGATGAATTTTAAGAATATCACACTAAGTGAAATAAGTCAGTAAAAAAAAGCTAAGAAACGTACAGTTTCACTCACATGTGGGATATAAAACTGAAATTCAGAGACACAGAAAACAGTGTCGTGGTTACCAGAGGAAAAGGGGCTGGGGTGAGTAAAGGCTGAGGGGGGCCAAATGCATGGTGATGTAAGATGACTTCACTTTGGGTAGTGAACACACAATGCAATACACAGATTATGCATTATAGAAACGTACACTTGAGAACTATATAATCCTATTAACTAAGGTCACCCTAATACATTTAATTTAAAAAATTTAGCCATTGTTTGACATAACCCTGCCTGAACTATACATTCCATGTTGTTGTGGTGGCCATTTAGTTTCTTATCATCTAAAACAGCTTCTATGTTTCTAACTTTTAAAATGATCATTCCTGGACATCCATGCATCAGTGCTTATTGCTTTGGTTTTATCTTTTATTTATTTATTTTTTACAATGTAGTGGCCTGGTTTAATAGAGGTCATCTACAATGAATTAATATTTAGCAACAGCTTTTGAGAAAGCTGTGACATCAACTTTCTTATTTGCATAAAATTGAATACAACATGAAATTGGCTGGCCGGAGGAAATGTTTCATTTGCTGAGGCAGAATTACTGGCATAAAGTGACCATCCTCACAGAACATGGCTCAGAATAGACTTAAATATGTACACACTTGATGTCAAAATGAATTTGAAATGCACTGTATAATTCTACTAAAAGCTGAGTATGAGAGAAACAGAATAAACTGGAAATATTGGGTGATATCCTTAAGAAAAATGAACTTTACCTATAGTTGTTGTTAACACTTTTCTCTCTATATGTTGAACAGCATTTATTTGTGCCTTACTTTCTGTTTTGTAAAACTAATCTGATAATTTCTGCCTTTTAAATATTGTGTTGAAGCCATTCATACTTACAGTGATTATTGAAGTGTTTGATAGCATCCTGCTGGCTGTTTCCCATTTGTTGTGTCTGTCCTTATTTCTTCTTTTTTTCATATTCTGATTTATCTTGGATTAATTAAGACTTTTAAAAATGTTTTATTAATTATTTTTAGAGAAAAGGGAATGGAGGAAGAAAGAGAAACTGAGAAACATCGATGTGTGGGTGCCTCTCATGCACTCTCCTACTGGGGACCTGGCCTGCAACGTAGGCATGTGCCCTGACTGGGAATCAAACCTGTGACTCAGTCACAGAGTCCGGCACTCAGTCTACTGAGCCACACCAGCCAGGGCTAATTGAGGCTTTTTATAATGTTGTTTTCTTTCCTTTCTTTCTTTTTCTTTTTTTTTATGAATTATACCATTTACTTTTTAAAAAATAATTTATTGTTGTCAAGGTACTTTCTGCATCTTTGATCTCTGCGCATGGATATTTGCCAGTCTCCTCAGGCTTTAAATTGCTTTTCTAGTGTTATTTCCATAATTTGTGTAACTTTTTATTCCAGTGTAAGTGTATGCATGCCAAATCAGAATAAATTGATGTTGGCCTCCCTGTGCTCATGCATATTTTGTCTGTCAGGTGAGAGAACCAAGTCCACAAGTCAAGATAAACACCTCAGATTAAAACCTTCAATCTTTGGCTTTCTACTAAATACAAGAGGCAAAATTAGTCACTTGATTTCTAAACAATCATGTAGAATTTTTATTTCACTGATCTTCTTTCCCTGCATATACCAGTAAGTGCAGGAGAAAAGAAAGGTGAAACAAAAAGTGATTCTGAATTCTAAGTTGCCAGGTTGCTTTAGACACATTGGTGTGGAGGGATATTTGAGTATCCTATGAGGGTATTTTAGTTTATATCATGTAAAAAGAACTTGTAAATTAAAGCAGTGAAGGCATTTCTGGGATCTCATTCCACAGATATTAAACTCTATGTGGCATAGAAGAGCAATACACTGTTTCCAACTGAAATGTTATTGAGGTACCTGTAAATTCACATGTTATTGTTACAAATAATAAAAAGATATCAATGTATATTTTTTCTGCCTCTCCCCAGTGGAAATATTTAGCAAAGCTATATAATACTGAAAATAGGATACTGACAATAATACAATCTACTGACATTATTGATTGTACTAGTACCTCATTTTACTAGTACTTCTGGCTGTAATTCTTTATTTCTACACAATGTTATCACCGGTATATCTTCATGTATCTATAGTCAAGATGCTGAACAGTTTTGTCAGTCCAATGAAAAAAGATACACAAAACCGAAGAGAAATTTCACCAACAAAATACACAGATAACGAATTAGCACATGAAAGAATTCTCAACATTATTATTCATAAGGGAAATAAAAATTAAAATAACTAAGATTTTACTACACAATGATCAGAATAGCTAAAATTAAAAAATAGTGAAAACATTAAATGTTGGCAAGGATATTGAGAAACTAAATCTATTATTAATTGTATGTAGGAATATAAAATGGTGCAGCCTTTTTGTAGAAAATTTGGGCTATTTCTTAGAAAACCAAGTATGTTCTTACTGTACACACAGCAGTTATGCTTTTCAATTGTTTTATCACAAATAACTAGAAACTGTATGTTCACACAAAACAGTGTAAGCAAGTGTTCAAAGCATATTTATTTGTGATAGTCAAAAATGGGAAACAAACCATTTATCCTTAGATTGGTAAATGATTGGTAAATTAAACAAGCTACAATATATTTATACCATAGAATAGTATTCGGCAAGAAAAAGTGTGAATTATTGATATATGCAATAACTTGGGTGTGTAACCAGAGAACATGCTGAGTGAAAAACTAAAGTATAGTAAAGGTTACATATATGCTTAAATTTACATGAAATTTTGGAAATGATAAAATTATAGAAATGGTGAATGTGTTGCCAGAGTAGGAGAGAAATGTGGAGGTGATGTAGGTGTGGTTTTATAAGGGCAGAAATAGTGACCCCTGTGGTGACACAGTATTTTATATTCTTTTTTTTCATAAAATATATACATTTTACTTTCACATACACATTTGTAAAATATATACATTTTGACACAGTTTACTGATGAAAATTGCAAGTAAAATCTGACTTTTCTCACAAAAAATAGATGAAGAAATATGAGTTAACAGCATTATCTTTTGCATTAAGATTTCTAACTGCACCCGGGTTTTAGATTTGTGTGCATTTGAGCCAGCAGTTAGCGCTCTGATTTCATTTTCATTGCACATGAATTAAAATGTTATATACCTGTTACATCACATGATAAGCAAACCACTTTCACCAGCATAGAACCTTTAGTGATGTTAGAGCTCTAGTCCACCTTCTGATGGTTTTTAATGTCCTTTAAAAGAAATCATGAATGTGGTTTCATTGAATTAGAAAGCACTGCATAATTTTTAAAATATAATCTTTTATGACATTTTTTAGTAAGGAGTGCACATTTTTCTAGACAACATTTCATTAGTCTTTTTTTTACTCCAAAAAGTTAATTTTAAAAAATATATTGTGATGACATTGCTTAATAAAACTATATAGGTTTCAAGTGTATGATTTTATAATATATCTTCTGTATATTTCATTGTATATTTATTAGCCAAAATCAGATCACCTTCCATCACTATATATTTACACCCTTTACCCTTTACTACATCCCCCCACCTCCCTTTCCTTCTGGTAACCACCATAGTGTTGTCTATGTCTATGAGTTCTTTATTTTCTTCATTTTTATTTTTGACTCTGTTACAGATGTCCCCATTCCCCACTCCCTTTGCCCATCTCCACCCAGCCCCTGCCCTGCATTCCCTCTGGCCATTGACACACTGTTGTCTGCATCCATGGGTTATACATATACGAGTATGTCCTTCGTCTAATACCCTCACCTCCTTCTATCCAGTCCTCCCTTCCTCCCTCCCCTCTGATACCTGTCAGTTTGTTCCACACATTCATGCTTCTGTTTCTAATTTGTCAGTTTATTTTGTTCAATAGTTTCTACATATAAGTGAGGTCATAAGGTATTTGTGTTTCTCTGACTGGCATATTTCTCTTAGCATAATAATCTCCAGGTCCATCTATGCCATTGCAAAAAAAGTTAAGAATCCCTTCTTTTTTTACAGTTCTGTAGTATTCAGTTATATAAATGTACCACAGCTTTTCTTATCCACTCATCTACTCCTGGGCATTTAGGCTCTCTCCAGATCTAGTGTGCATATATTCTTTCCAATTTTCTTTTGGGTTGATGTTTCAGTATTCTTGGGACATTTTCCCAGAAGTGGGATTGCTCAGTCAAAAGGCAGTTCCATTTTAAAGTTTTTGAGGAAACTCCATACTGTTTTCCTCAACAGTTATGCAAATCTGCATTCCCTCTAACAGTGCACTAGTGTTTCCTTTTCTCCACATGCTCACCAGCACTTGATTTATTGATGGTAGCTATTCTGGCAAGTGTAGTTTTAATTTACAACTCTCTGATGATTAGTGATGTTGAGCATTTTTTCATATGTCTATTGGTGACCTATATGTCCTCTTTGAAGAAGTGTCTATTTGGGTCCATTACCCATTCTTTATTTGGACTTTTATCTTCCTGGTGTTGAATTGAGTAAGTTCTTTATATATTTTGGAAATGAACTCCTTCCAGATGCATCATTGAAGAATATGTTCTACCACTCGATAGGTTCCTTTTCATTTTGTTGATGGTTTCCTTTGCTGTGCAGAAGCTTTTTACTTTGATGCAGTCCCATTTGTTTACTTTTTTCTTTATTTCCCTTGCCTAAGGAGATATATCAGCAAAACTATTGCAGTAAGAGATGTCTGAGATTTTATTACCTATGTTTTCTTCTAGAATTTTTATGGTTTTGTAGTTTACATTTAAGTCTTTTATCCATTTTGAGTTTATTCTTGTGTATGGTGTAAGTTATTGGTCTAGTTTCATTTTGTTGCATGTACCTGTCCAGTTTTCCCAACATCATTTATTGAAGAGACTCTTTTTACTCTATCATATACTCTTGCTTCCTTTGTCAAATGTGAACTGACCCTGTAGGCATGGATTGATTTCTAGGCTCTCTGTTCTGTCCTATTGATCTATATACCTGTTCTGCCAGTACCAGGCTCTTTTGATCAGCCAGTACCAGGCCCATTTGATTGAAATGGCCTTGTGCTATAGCTTGATACCAAGAATTGTATTCCTTCCCACTTGGTTGTACTTTCTCCAAGTAGAACTGAGGGTATTTGGGGGTCTCTCTTGGTTTTATAAAAATTTTTGGAATATTTGTCTTAGATCTGTGAAATATGCCATTGGTATTTTAATAAGAATTGCACTGAATCTATAGATTGCTTTGTGTGGTATGCACATTTTAATGATGATAATTCTTCCAATCCATGAACACAGTATATGCTTCCACATATTTGTATCTTCCACAATTTCTTTCTTCAATGTCCTATTGTTTCCCAACTACAGGTCTCTTATTTCCTTGGTTAAATTTATTCCTAGCTACTTTAATTAATTTGTTGCCATGGTAAATGTTATTGTTTTCTTTTCTGATAATTCATTATTGGTGCATAGAAATACCACCAATTTCTGAATATTAATTTTGCATTCTGCTACTTGGCTGACTTCATTATTACCTGTCATTATTAGCTTTTTGGTAGAGTGTTTAGCATTTTCTATGAACAATATCATGTCGCATGTGAATAATGATAGTTTTACTTCCTCCTTTTCAATTTGGATGCCTTTTGTCTCTTCTTGTCTGATTGCTGTGGCTAGGAATTCCAGTGCCCTTTAAATAAGAGTGGTGAAAGCAGACATGACTGTCTTGTTTTGGTTCTTATTTTAGTTTCTGTCCATTGAGTATGATGTTGGCTGAGGGTTTTTTTATACGTAGCTTTTATTACATTTTGGTATGTGCTTTGTATTCGTACTTTGCCAAGGGGTTTTATCATAAGTGGATGCTGGACTTTATCAGATGCTTTTTCTGCATCTAATGATATAATCATGTGATTTTTACACTTTATTTTTTAATATGGTGTATCATGTTTATTGATTTGCAAATATCATAGCAATTTTGCATTACCAGAATAAAAACCATTTGATCATGGTGTATGATCTTTTTAATGTATTGCTGGATCCAGCTTTCTAATATTTTGTTGAGGATTTTAGCATCTATGTTCATCAGGAATATTTGCCTATAACTTTCTTTCTTTATAGTGTCTTTATTTATTTTTGGATTTAGAATAATGCTCACCTTATGAAATGAACTTAGGAGTTTTTCTACATTAATCTTTATAATATAAGGTGGAGCAAAAGTAGATTTACAGAGTGAATACATTAAACAATTTATTCTTTTTTATTATTATTTATTATTGCATTATTTTTTCATGCAAACAACTGTAAATCTACTTTTGCCCTACACTGTATCTTAAGAATAAAATGAAACCTTGTAGAGGATAAGTATAAGTATCTATATTTATCTCTATATATCTGTCTTTCTATATCTATCTACATATCACACATACATAAATATATATGAACATATACCATTATATACATACGATATACATTATATAAATGATATACTACATATAATAATATAGTATTGCATGTATGTATATAATCAAGGTCATAACACTAGATATGTATTGAATTTTATATTGCATGAATGTTTTGTATATTTCACTTATATAGCATATATTAATATATGCTTATATAATATATTTTATATTATGTCATATGATATATTATACTGTTGTATAATATAAAGATGGAATGTACTACATATAATTTACATACTCTATAATACATAAATATAGAATGCAAAATTATAAGTAGTAAAAGATGAGCAACTATGTATATGCAAATGTTACTCATAAAATTTATGTGTGGAAAAAGATAAATATATTAAAATTTTAAAATAATAAAATGTTATGGTCTTAACACATTATTATAATGTTATTAATATTATAGTATTAAAATATTAATAATAATATTATTAATGGTTTTAACAGCCATTAAAATCATACTGGAAAAATGCACTATTAAGGCACATTACTGATATCTAAGTGAATGAAAATTATAATCTTTGAAATATGTTGTAAAATATAATTTTAATTTATAAAATATAATTATTATATTTGTAAGATAATCAAATAATTTTTATTTTTATGGCTGTTTAGAATTAAAGTTTTTATTTTCTTTTTTGTATAATATATGCCAGACTTTTAAATTATGAACAGCAAAATTTAAATTAATATGAAATTGTTTTAAACAGACATAATTTTATTGACATGTTAGACTACATTTCTCAGCCTCCCTTTAAATTGGGTGTGTCCACATGAATGATTTCTCAACATAGGTATATTATTGTAACTATTGTGAACAACATCCAGGTATGGCTCTTCAGTCCCTTGGTGAGTCATCTTCCAGTCTTTCTTTCCTCCTGAGCTAGAGTATGGAAGTGTACATGATTATTTGCAAAAATAAAATGAAAAGAGACTTTGTTCTTAAAAAGCTGTCAATGTGGATTTCTCAACTGAAACTGCTAGATGAATTGAAATAACATTTTGTTTTTGTTAAAACTAGTTGAAGTTGTCACTTAGAAATAGCTTGGACTCATCCACTAATTATTAAAATTGGTACCTAAAGTAAGCTGTTACTCTGAGAAATAAAATATGTGACATCTATTTAGCAACAGGGTGGTCGATACAGAAGGCACTTGTGTTGTAGCTGGGTAACAGGTGACACTTGTTATACTCCAGCCTAATATATGATGAAACTTCAGCAATTAAAATGAATGGATATGGTTTAGGTAGGTCACCTTGCCATTTTGTAAAAAAAGAAAAACAGCCTCTTTTATGTTTCAGCTTCCAAAAAGAAATCTGTTTCTCAGCAGCTCTCTGAAAGGTCTTTGTGTCTGTCAGGTGAAAAAGGAAAGTTAATCTAAATGATCAGGTGGAGACATGGTCTTCCCACCCAAGCCTATTGATTAATCTAAGTTGATAGATACAAGGAAGATATTGTTAAAATTAGGGAGAAAGAGATCCATTGAGAAGAGAGGATAGGATGTAAAATTAGTCTAAGAATCTGCTTACAAGAACATGAAAGTCTAGGACCAAATAGAACAAAAACCAGTAACTATTTGTGAGAAAATATATTGGTAAATATTCCACAAACCTGACTCTGAAGAGTGCAAATGTTTGTTTTTGTTTTTTCTTTCTTTTCTGATCTTTTCTATTTCTTACTTTTGGGGTATTTATATTAAGGTATAAGTATATACAGTATAATTTTCCATTTTGAGTGTATAATCAGGTAAATTTTGAGAAATATATGCAAGTATGAAAATGAAATATCACATCTGGGCATAAAAGTTTTGCATACCCCCAAATAGTTACTCTGTGCTTCTTCTCAGTTATCACTCACTTGATCTTGGCAACCATCCATCTGCTTCCTATCATTATAATTTTGTCTTTTATAAAATTTCATATCAATGGCATCAAAAGGTATCAGAATTTTATTATCTGAATTATTTATTTAGTATAGTGTGATTGAGATTCCCTGTGTATGCTGTAATATATATCAATAATTCAGTACTTTTTATTGCTAATCTACCAAAGTTTCATTTATCTATTCATAATGGTTAACATGTAGTTATTATTGCTTATTATTAATAAAGTTGCATTGAACAGTTACATGTAAACTTTTTTGTGTCCATGCACTTTCATTTCTCTGGGTAAATACTTAAGAATGCAATTGCTTTGTCAGATTGTAAATGTATGCCTAATATTTAAAAAACACCAATTTTTTTTAAAATTGGTGATATTGCTTTTTTATTCACCTGGAATGTATAAAAGTCCAAGTTGCATCATATCTTTGTGAATGTTGGACATTGATAATGTTTACACATATATGTTGGGACTTCATTTAGCACATTTTAAAAATATGTCCAAAAATTCTTTGACATACTTCCCTTCAAGAAATGTATGAGACACTTTGATTGAGTATTTAGTGAATCTGCCAATATATTTTTGGAGAAAAACATATTGATTCTATTTAGTTTTCTGTATCATGGCATGGTGTATCTAGCTGCAGATTTAGGTTATATTTCATTTTCTCACAGTGTTGTACAGTTTTTTGAAGATTTTAAAGTTAAAATTTATATTTAAGTATATTTTAAAATTTATGATATTATTTCAAGTAGTATTTTCAGGTCAAAGTTGATATGGTGATTAAGATATACACAATTTTGCCCTGGCTGGTGTGGCTCAGTGGATTGAGTGCTGGCCTATGAACCAAAGTGTTGCCAGTTCAATTCCCAGTAAGGCCACAGGCGTGGGTTGCAGGCCAGGTTCCCACTAGGGGGTGTGCAAGAGGCAACCACACATTGATGTTTCTCTCCCTTTCTTTCTCCATCCTTTCCCCTTTCTAAAAATAATAAAGTCTTTTAAAAAAAGATGTAGATAATTTTATATTGACTTTGCTTCCTACAACTTAACTCTTCTAATATTTATTTTTAGATTTATAAGATTTTTTACCTAGAAATTGTCTTTTATGAGAGAGACAATTTTACTCCTTTCCAACCTGTGTTACTTTTTTCCTATTTTTTAATTCACTGGTTTGAATCTCAGGTTAAAGGTGGAATTAATATGGAGTTATTGTGGAAAGAGTAACCACTTTTGCTTTTTTTAATGTTATAGTAAAAACATTCAGTCTTGCTCCATCATCATGTGTGATGTTGACTGTCAGTTTTAATAAATACCTTTTTATAAAGATAGAGGATGATTTTTTAATTGAAGTTTGGTAAAAGTTTTTATAATAAAGGATGTTGGATTTCATTAAGTTTTTCTGAAGCTATAGAGAAGGTATATGTTAGTGTTCAACCTTAAAATTAGGTAAATTATATTGATTGAATTTCTAATGTTAAATCAACTTGAATTCCTCACATAAATATAACTTGAAAATAAAATGCCATCCTTCTTATATGTTGTCACATTCAATTTAATAATGCTTAAAAACCATTATTATGTATACAATTACCTTTTCTATGATCACTCTTCCAAGTTCGAAAAGGTCAGAATAAAGGTAAATTAAAAGAAAACTATTTTAAAAAGATGATTTTGATTGTGA
>PVKM010050121.1:0-10800 GCA_004027735.1 Carollia perspicillata
AAACTAACACAGATAACATTGAATGTAAACTGTAACTGGAAAATTTTATTTCCAGTTTCCACTTCTCCTAGAAGCTGGAGACTTCACCTTGGTAACCAGGCTCGTCCTGTTCAGATTTGACTCTTGTGAGTGGTAGGTAGCATCTGGACCAAGAGCCAGCAGGAGGTGCACGCAGTGAGGGGAGGCCAGGTCCGCCTCTCCCACCCCGCCCCCGCGCCACGCCCACCACCTACCCATTTCTCCTGGAGCCGCTTCACCTCCTCCTCGTGGGCTGACTTCTGCTGCTGCAGGGCAGTCTGCCCCTCTTGCTCAGCCCGGGCCAGCTGTCTGGCTGCTGTTTCCCGCTCCTGCTCTGCCTGGCTCCGTTCAGTGTCCAGCTCCAGCTTCAAGCACTTCACTTCCCCTAAGATGCCAGGGACAGGATCTGGCCTCTGAGCCTCTCCCCTCCTTTTACTCCTCTCCCCAGACCTCACGAGCAACTCCCATCTCAGAGGCCCTGGGCCTGGCTGGAGAAGGACCTCGATAGCTTCCCAGTGCCTTCCTGGCTGTCAGCATTCCCATGGAATGGGGCGTGCCCATCCCAGTTGGGTTCTCACCTTGGATTACTTCCTTGGCTTGAGTGACAGTTTGAATCTGGACCTCCAGATGCCCCTTGGTGACCTCTATCAGAGAATTTTGTTGCTGGGCCTCGAACAGACTGCTCTCCAGCAGCTCCTTGGCTGAGCTGTCAGGTGCAGGAATCAGGAAGAGTTCTTACCCACCAAGCCCCTTACCCTTCCTTAAGAGGAGTTGGGTTCTAAGAGCTGGCTACCTGGAGAAGTTAGGGGGGCAATGGCAAATTCATAACTCGTGTAGAACCCATGCAGGTTGGGCAGGGAACCTAGCCTGGCTACCCTTTGCCTTGCAAAGCTCTCTGTGCCCTGGGCTGAACGGGGCCCGGGCCCTACCTGAGCCCCAGAAGTTGATCAGAGAGGTCCTGCCGGTCCCGCTCCACAGCCTGCAGCCGCACCTCTAGAGCCGCCCTCTCTCGCACGAGGGCCTCCTTCTCCTGGACTTCCCGGGCCAGCACGCCTTCCAGTCGCTTTGTCTCCTGATGCAGCTGCTCCAGCTGAGCCGAGGCTGCCTCCTGCTGGTGACGAGCCTGAGGGGAAGAAATCGGTGAGATAGAGAGCAGGGGCAGGGTTCCCCCCAGAGTTGCTGTCATGGGTTGGGGCCCACGGCTGCTCAGAGATTCTGGACCCAGCTCTGTGAGCCCTGGGCATTGCCCACTCATACCCAGTGGCATTTACGTATTTCCCGATCAACCCATAGAGCCCCCAGCCCAGGAAGCATGCCCTCCTTTGAGTAAGACCCTGTGTTAGGGCACCTGCCTCTACCAGGAAGAAAGTGCTCAGTGCCCTAAGAAAGGGACTCTGAGAAGGGAGATCATGTGTAATTCTTAGGGAAATGAGATGTTTGGTGGAGGAGAAAGCTGACCTTTGAGCCTGGTCGTTAGTTCAGAAAAACTTACTGAGCCCCTGCTCTGTGGTAGACACTGTACTAAAAGCTGGAGAGCAAAAACAGGTAACACATAGCCTCGCCTTCAAGGAGCTTTTGATCTAATGATGCAGACATGTAAACAGACAATTATGATATAGTACGAAGGGCGTGGTGGTTGAAATGTGCATGAGAGCATGTAAATCGAACTACAGGGTATGGAGCAGTGGGGAATCACTGAAGGATTTCTGTAGGAATTCTTTTTAAAAATGGGGAGATATACCCCAAACTACCAACACTGGTCATTTCTAGGAAGAAAGACTTCGTCACCTTCTGGATCATTTCTGCAGTGTTTTACAATGAGCATGCATTAACCCTTAACGGGATGGTCTGCATTTTGCCTCACCTCACTTAGTTTCTCTTGAAGTTCTTCCTTCTCTTCTTGGATGCCCCTGAGGTCTGCCTGCAGCTCAGCCCCGGTCTCCTCTGCCTTCTGCAGCTGAGCCTCCAGGTGAGTGTTCGACTCCCACAGGGCTTCCCTGCTCCGCTCCGCCTCCGCCAGGCCCGCCTGCAGGGCGCTTCTCGCCTGCTCTGCGGCCTCCATTCTGCAGCACGCAGACTGGTTCTCCTGTTCTAACTACTGGCCAACAAGGGAAGGGCACCAGAGACAAAGGGTTACAGGTTAGAGACCAAGTGCTGAGACAGAAATCCATAAGAGATATGAACCTGTTCTCCAAACAAGAACAGGAGAGCTTACGAGAGGGGGAACTGTGCATTCATTTGGTCTGGTGCCTACGCTCCAGGTACTGGAGGGACTGAGGCCTGGGACAGAGATAAAAAAAAGGCAAAATCCTACTCTCAAAAAATCCAGAATAAGAAGACAGTGAAGATTTCTGGGGCTCCAGGGAATGGGAATCGAAGAGATGTTAAATCTGCAACCCCTAGAGAAGACTCGGAGACTGAGGCGCGTCAGCAGACCCTGTTCTGGTGGCTGCTGGTATCTCGTGCAACAGGATTAAAAACCGAGTCTTCCTATGTTTGTAACGTTTATTACGTAAGATCCCGCACGTGCTGGGATCCAGAGGTGTCATTGGTTTGCTGATAAATTGTTATGCTGATAAAAATAAATTAAAAAAGTAAAGACCTAGCCCTGACCGGTATAGCTCAGTTGGCTGGACATCACCCTGCAAAGCGGAGAGTCGGTTTGCTTCTCAGTCAGGGCGCGTGGCTGGGTTGCAGGGTCGGTCCCCAGTCGGGGCGTGTACCAGAGGCAACTGATGGATGTTTCTCTCTCACATCGATATTTCTCTTCCTCTCCCCCTCCCTCCCCCCTCTCTAAAAAGGTAAATAAAATAAAAACCTAGTCTTCCTTCCCAAGTGCATGGGCCTCCTTCCTAGCCCTGCTGATCTTACCCTAAAGCCCAAAGGTGGTTCTGCTGTAGGTGTGAGAGGGGATGATTAAAAATCGCCCCCTCGCTAAGCCCAGTCCATGTCGTCTGCCCTCTGCACTGTACATGCTCCTTCTGCTCACTTCAGGACCACATTTGGGAGCTGATCTGTCTCGGGCTGATTTACTTTAAGGACTCTTTCTCGTCATAGGCCTCAGCTTCATCTGTCACTGGCTGATCCTCAGTCAGGGCCCCGCCCTACCCTGCACCTCAGAAAAATCTTTGCTCACCTGGAGAAGCTGCTGGCTCAGCCCAACTTTATCCAAGGCCAAAGCCTCGTTTAAGGCACTGAGCTTGGCAGCTGCAGCCCGAAGGTCAGCTGCCTCAGCCTTCAGGCTGTTCTCAGAACTCGACAGCTCCACAACGGACTGTTCTGCCTAAAAACAAAGCGGGTTAAAGGCTTCTTCCTCGCAGTTTTCCTGTAGCAGCTCACAGCGCGCACATCTCCAGCACCTGCTGCTCTCCTTGTGCGGAGACCAGTTAACGCCCCGTTCCCTCCCTCACACTCTGAACAAGATGTCCCTTCATTCATTCATTCTTTCCTCCCAATACACTCGCTCTGTATTGGAATGAAAATGGTTTTCTGAAGTCTAAATCGACCGTGTCGGTCTCTTTTCTAAAACCGTTCAGGGACTTCATTCGTTTCCTCATTCGCTGAGGAGCGGGACAGGAGCTCACAGCACAGGGGCGCAGACGTGGGGATGTGTGAACAGCCGCAGCCGTGACGACACCGCAGACGACGTGAGCACAGAGGCTCGGGGAACTCAGAGAAAGCACTGACTCAGAGTGGGCGAGTCAGAAAGGGCAGAAGAGCTGACAGCTGAGCTGGCTGCTGCCAAAGGATCGGATGCGGTTAAAGGGGGAGGAAACAAGCAGTCCGGGCAAGAGGAAGAGTCCAACACCTGCCAAGTAGCAGAGCCGCGAGAGAACACGGTGAACGGACTGCAGTCAGCGCTCGGTGGAGGGACCGAAGGCACGTGGGGAGTTAGGACAGGGATGTGGAGCGAAGGGGGGACCAGAAACTGCTTGGGGACAGGGGGCGGAGGGCTTTGAATGCAGCGCCGAGGAGCCAGGAAGCCTCTAAATGGTTTTAGAAAAGAGACTGACATAACCGACTTCGACTTCGGAGAACCATTCTAATTTCAATATAGAGAGTATGTTGGGAGGGAAAGACCCCCAAAGCAGAGACTAATAAACGAGGCCAGAAATATAAAGGGTCATGGCTGGCAAGTGAGGACTGAGCCAGGCTGCATAACCTTTTCCTAGAAACACAGCTTCCGAAGCGGCCCCCACCCCACCCAGCAGGTGAGGGGGAGGCCAACGCACCCTGGCCAGCGCTGCGGCCACTTCTCTTTGCTCTTGCCTCAGCAGCTCTCCTTCCAGGCGACTGGACTCCAGGGCTTCCCGGAGAGCGATCAGTTCACTGAGCGATTCGGACTGTTTGGCTTCCAGGCCCGCCAGCGTCTCCTGCCTGAGGTGGGAAGGAGAGGGGGCTAGAGGAGATCTTAGGGAGTGGCCACACCCCAAAGGGCAACAGGACTACAACTGCTGCTATGGAGACCTTTGCTATGCAGAAAAAAGAATAACTGATAAAGATCTCCAAGACCTATAAATTGAACAAAAGCAAGGTGCAGAACAGTGAATGTAATGTCCTACCTTCTCTGCAAGAAATGGGGGAAAATAAGAATTATGTAGAATTTGCATAAAGCGGCACTGGGAAGAAAGATAACCAAGACCTTAACGGAAATGACTGCCTGCAGAAGGAAGGGAAGGGGGATGAACGAAGCAGAGGGTTGTAAGACTTTCTCTGCGTGTGTCTTTTTAAATAGTTTTGGCTTTTGAGTCACGTGAAACTGACTCAATATTGATAAAAGTATTATCAATTCCAACAAATTAAATTTAAAAACATGTACTTGTTTTTGTGGATTGTTAGTTCTTCTCCTCGGTCCAGGAAGACCCACTCCTTGCACAGGTCACGATCCTTACAGCAACCCTTCAAAATTCCCCCGTTTGCACCTACCAGGTGCAGGGAGGCAGGGCGCGGGGGAGGACGGTACGGTCCCTGCCACCAGCTGCTCAGAACCTACCATCTGCCAGGCTCTGTGTTGGCGTTTTGCAAAATACTTCTCTAATCTGCCCAACGGCCCTTCAAGGTAAATATTATCACCCCCGTTTTACAAAGAAAGTAATCTGTCCAAGTGGCTGGCTGGGCCATAACTTAAACCGAGCTTTTGCCCGGCTTGAAAGGCCTTGCTTTTTACAGATTAGCTGGGTCCCTTCACTCTGAAATTCCCTTTCCTGACCAGCTCATTTCCCATCCCTTCCCAGGCTAAGTCCGACCTTTTAGCCAGCCCAGGCTGCTCTGAACATGCCACGAGCCCCACTGCCTCCTTTTCCTTGCTCATCTGTTCCTTTAGCCCTTCTCCCTGTCTTTACGAATCAAAACATGTCCAGGGGCAACCCAAAGGCTATTCTCTCCTCCACAAAGCTTTCAATAATGAACTGTTACTCCTATGCTCCCGCAGGACCCAGCCTGAAACTCTACTTAGCTCAAACTTCATCTGGCCTCATGCCACAGCTAGCTCTTTGTCTTCCCTATCAGACTGCAAACTGCTTCAGATTAGGGCCTGAGTCTTATTTACTTCTGTATCTCCCACAGTGCCTCATTCCGTAAGGCTGCTGGGCAAAGCCTGGATGACCTTTCTGTATTCATTTTTCTGCAAAGGAAGGAGCAGTGAGCTCATCTGGACCTAACGCACACCAGGTTTCGATTTCTAAGTTCCATTTCTTCAACTCTCCAAGAGAGGGCAGTGGGTGGAGAAGGGTATGGAATGGATGGGAAGACCAAGACGCAGTAAGGAGGGGCAGGGCACACTCACAGGCGCTCCCTCTCGCGGACGGCCAGGTGCAGCACCTCCTGCTGCTCCTCCTTCTCGCCCTGCGCACAGTCCCCCTGCAGCTGCAGCTCCATGTTCGTCCTTCGCAGGCGCCACGCCTCCTGCTCCAGCACCTCCAGCTGCTGCTGCAGCTCTTCCCTGGTCTTCTGCAGGAGCTCTCGCTCCCTGGGAAGAAGGAGACCAAAGATGAGCAGAGACCTTGGAACCGAGAGTCCTTCCTGGAAACAGACATCACAGGATCAAAGGACAAAGACGTGTTTCCTTTAAACATCTCACCTTCCCTTTAGAGCAGGAAACTTTTTTTTTAAATCATCGCAAGAACCCAAAACCAAGTGAGCAGGACAAGCAGAGCACAAAGCAAGGCAACCCTGGGCAGCCCTGGCTCCAGGGACAGCAGGGTCAGCCAACCGGCAACATGATGGGGCAGGGTACACAACCAGGTGAGGACGAGCCTGGGGAGGGAGGGTGGAACGAGCGAGCCCCTGCTCACTTGCTGAGCGAGTCCACCTCTCCCTGGAGATCCACGGCCTGTCCTGCCAGAGTGTCCCGCTCCCCAGTGAGCTTCTGTAACCGCTGTCTCAAGGCCTCGCCCTCCTCCTCCCACTGATTGTGCTGCTGCTGCAGGAAGCTCACAGCTTCCTGACAGCCCGAAAGCTGCTGCCGTAGGTCCTGTGGAGGGAGAGTAACAGGTGGTGAACAAGAGGGCAGGGAAAGGAGGGATGTCGGAAGCCCAAGCGTAGGGCTGGGCAAGGGGGTGGGGGCTGCTGCAACGCAGGTAAGCTAAGAGAGGCGACCAGTCAAGAAGACAGAAGATCAGAGGTTACTGGGCTTCTGTGGCTCCTAGAGTCTCAGAGTTCATCCTCTTCAAATGTACAGTGTGGGGCAAAACCCTTAGAATCAGGGGACACCCTCCCATACCCTCCCAGGGCTCCCGCTGCCAATCTGTGCGTTCGCTGGCACAGAGTGTGCCCGTCACCCACAAGTACAGCTGGGCAGACACAGAGGTTCCACTGGGCACTTTGGGGGGTTGACAAAAACACCTCATGACTGGTCAACATAGCGAAAGGGGCTGTCCAGCCTAGGAGGGTTCCTGGACACGAGTCACTTTCGCTATCATCCCTGTGGCTGAGGGAACACTGGGGTCCTCACCTGCACCGCCTGGCGTTTCCGAGTCATGACTGAACGCACCAGAGTGATGGCCTTGTCTGGGTCCCGGGAGTCAAACTGGGAGAAGCCACTGGAGTCCAACTCCAAGGTGCTCTCATGCCCAGAGCCCTGGGACAGACTGTCCCCCTCTTCCACCATGACCTGAAACCCAACACAAAGGGTCATCGTCCTCGTGGCCAAAGCCTGGAGTCCGTGCAGGGCATGAACACTACAGCTGGGACAAACCCGATGTTCTCCTTCCTGGGTCCTGTCCCTGGGGAGCGGGAGGAGGGTATCTAAGGGCAAATAAAGGTGGTTCCTTCAACTCTTCACCTTGTCACCCAAACTTAGGACTAGCAACAAGGCCAGAGCGCTCTCTGACGTAATAACAAGTGGAGAAGTGAAGAAGAGGCGTTTGAGGTAATGTCGCCCAGAACCCAGCCACTGGCCTGAGAATTACAGCTGGTGATAAGAAAGACGGCCTCCTCGAGCAGGCAGTGCGCGCACATGAATGCTCAGCTACCCAGGAGGCTCCAGGCTCCAGATACGCTCAGGGAAATCATCTCCACAAGACCCCGAGTCTGAACCTCAGAGAGTGGAAGTCTGGGCACCACTGAGAGCGCCGGG
The DNA here is from genome assembly GCA_004027735.1 of Carollia perspicillata. Lineage (NCBI taxonomy): Eukaryota > Metazoa > Chordata > Mammalia > Chiroptera > Phyllostomidae > Carollia > Carollia perspicillata. The sequence goes on from PVKM010050121.1 coordinate 7,595, forward strand.
AGGCCTGGGGAGGAGCGAGGCACACCCTGGCGACCTTGAGCAGGAGGCTTACCCGTACCTGGGTTATGTCCTTGATCATCTGCTGTAAAGACAGCTTCTCCTCTCGGGTGTTCCTGCTGAGAGACGCCTCGTGTTCCACTAACTCTGCATGGTTTGTCTCCTGAACAGGGACCAGAATACAGCCAAACAGCCGAACACTCAATAAACGTGAGCTGTCACTGGAAGACGGCTAATGTCTCTAAACAAAAACTTGACGCTTGAGACGTAAGGTTAAACCAGAGAAACCTCTAGCCCCAAAGCTAGCACTATACCAGAGCCTCAAGATTTCCTCCCCCGACCCACAGCATATCGTATTGGTGAAGGCCCAAAGACTCAGACCTGCAGTGACATTTTGTTGAACCAATATTTACAAAATTGAGAGACTTTATGAATTGAGATCTGAATTTCTGGCTTCTCAAAAAGCTAACAAATGGGCCACAATAGCCCTCAGTCCTACTTGGCCACAATTCACTGAAGTTGGGCGATACCTCTTCCAGACGAGACACGTATTCTTCAGGGTCCTGCAGTCCCTGCGACTCCTCGTTTTGTTAATATTGAGACCAAGAGTCCCCTATACTGAAAACTAAATGTGCCAGCGCTGGAAAACCCAGAATTCTTCGCTCATTTACCTCACCTGGGCCCCGCGGACATTTACAAATTTGCAAATTCCTGACAAACAGGAACCACAAAGGCATACAGACGTCCAGCTCCTAGCTGATCCCAGCTTGGATGAGAAGACTCGGCGTGTGCATGTGGGTGTGAGTTCAGGATCGGCCCAAAACCAGAGATCTGAACACTCTTAGAGCTTTAGATGTTCTCACGCCCAGCCTGAGAGAATCCCTCGGATAACAGCCCCCACAGCTGTTGAGTCAATGTCACAAACCTCACTCCTTCCAAAGACACTGTTCAACGACTGCATAGCTCTAGCTGTTGGCTAGGCCCTACCACCCGGTTACTCCCAGTCACTGATGTTGCTCGTGCCCATCTGGAAAAACGTTAAACAAGTCGACTCTCCCCCCAGTGTCAGTCCTTCAGATACACGAAAGCAGCCACCGTTCCCTCCTCAAGTCCCTCCCTCCGACCTGACCTCGCCACACCCCTCAGTCGCTTCCCTTGTGACTAGGTTCGAGTTTCTCCACACGTCCCCTTCTCGGTTTGCTGGTGTGCCTCTTACTGTGTGTCCCACTGTCTGTGCTAGGGACACGCTACCTGCATTTACCATTGTAGTCTCCTCGGGAATGCAGGAGGGATAGTAGTAGACAGTTACTATTTCTTGAATGAATAAATGAATGAGTTCAATCAATTTCCGGAGTCAGCCCAAATTAACTTTTTAGCTTCGGGGATTTCATCGAGAAAGAGTTAACTGGTACCCTGCAGCACCTGCGCGTGAAGGACGAGGCGTCTACAGGCCCCCGCCCAGCTCCTTTCCAGAGCAGAGGGTCACGTACCAGGGTCTCCACGGTCTCCCTCAGAGCCTTTATCATCTTTTCGTGATCTTCATTTTGCTTCTGAGACTGGGACAGAAGAGCGGCGAGCTCGGTCACCCTGCACAGAAGAGCACAGCGGTGTCACCTGGGCAGCCCACTGATGGGCACAGAACTACTGCGCAGCACACGCCATCCCCAGCACAGACACTCCCACTGCAGCCCCCCCCCAGAGTCCTGGGTGCCCCCAGCCCCTGCACTCCCTGAACACCGCAGGACACTACGGTTGTGAACTAGGGGGAAGCCAAAAGCCACTCAGACACATGCAGGGGTTTACCACATCTCAGGGCTGGAGCACGTATCTGGGGGCCTGAGAGCTGAAGGTCAGCTCGGGCCCAGGCCCTTCCAGGCCCCGCCTGATCTTGAAGTCAAGCACCCTGAAGTCAATAAGAACATCAGAATTGCCACAGGGGATAGTCCCAAGGTCCCTCCAGCCCAAGGTTTTTACTCGGATAGGGAAAAAGGAGGGGCAACTTGGGAAAGGTTATGGTCGACCTCGCTGGTATTAATTTCCAAGATCAGGAAAATCGCCGTATGTCTTTATCGCTTTAACACTATGTCCTGGAGCTCAGCGCCTGGTGTTACATGGGTAGCTAAGTAAACATTTCTAGAAGTAATGTCACCCAGGAGTCTAAATTCTTTTTTCAAGGTCTTAATAATTTATTCTGTACCAACTCTAAGCGCCTTAACTCACTGCATGGTCATTCATTTAATTATTACATCATTCAACAAACATTTACTGTGTAGTACACGGCAGACGAAGGGCAAAGCACTAGAAACACAGAACTTACTAAGACAGTCTCTGCGGCGCTTGGTGGTGTCTTAACAAGCAAAACAAACTGCAATTTACAGACCCCACCAGCAGGTGGTGATACAACCCCGGCCATGGGGTATAAACTGAACTTTGCCGGGAGATTCAAAGTTCGTATATCTCTTGCCTTATGTCTCTACCCTTATTATCATCATTTTTTAAGAAATCTATTTTATTATAATCCAAAAAATAAAAATGCCTAACCAAAAAATGAAACTAAACAACCAACGAGATACAGTGAGATCAATGCTGTAGCAAGCAGGTCAAACACCACATCCAGGCATTTACCAGGCCACTGAGGTCAGAGAAGGCTTCACAGAGAGGTGACACCTGAACTATCTCTTAAAGGATAAGGCAGAGACAGAAGGGAAGGAGGCGTTGCAGGCTAAGGTCAGCATGTACAACGGCAGCGAGGCATGGAAGAGCTCGGCCGGGGTGGGAACGGCAGACAGTCTGGTGCTGGTGGAGGACAGAGTCAGAGCTAGCTAGCTCTGTACGTCAACAGGCAAGATGCTCGGCTGGAGACACTCAGAGAGAGCACAGGGCAGTGACATGGCCACCACCGTGGCACTGGGTTTCAAACTAGACTCCTTCTGGCACACCCCCTTCCCCTTTCGTGGGAGGAATGCCCTTCGCATCTCCTCCGCCTATCTCTAACACCCTGCAGGAGTCAACTTGCCCGCGGTGACCCCCTGCCAGGACCCCACCCAGCTCACCGATCCTGAAGCTCAGCCTTTTCCAGCTCGCCTTGACTCCTCAGCTGCATCAGCTCCTGGCTCCTCTCATGGGCCTCCTTCTCCAGCTCCTGGGTCTTGGCTAGGAGCAGCAGCAGCTGGGCTGGCTCACTCCCATCCAGTCTCCCAGGTCCATCA
>PVKM010050122.1:0-10785 GCA_004027735.1 Carollia perspicillata
TTTTTTTCCCTTTCTTATATCCACCTAGATGCTCTATCATTTCAAACCCATCTTCTGGTACATTATGATTCAACACACTAACTTTTTGTTGTTGTTGTTCTTAAACTGATTAGCTATTTCTTATATTTCCTTAGTTCTCACTTTCTTTCTTCATCTGATGGGAAAAAGAACACTTCAAGAAATCCATCATTGTGCTCTTAGTGTGGGTTTCCTTAGGTATAGCCTGAAGTTCTCAGCTTAATATTGAAAAAATATTTGTATAAATAATGCATTCTTTGCATAAAATGTTGCAAACTAAAGTATACATGCATTATCTTTTATCTTCAGACTTTTCAGTTCAATCATGTAACACATATAAAGATGTTATATATCAATGTTTCTTTTAGAATATATTGTCCAAGAAGTGTTACATCAATAATAATTAGTTCATTACTAATAACTGACAAATACTTGCAACTACTCTTTGAGGCCTATAGTATTATAAGCAATTGATACCTAAAGAAATAAGGATCATATGAGTAGTTGTTCAAGATGACATAGTTAACAAATAAGGATGCTCATGAAATTTAAACATATACATAATTAAACCTATACATAATTAAATCCAAATTTGGTGTAGATACATTAAATATTGATATATATTATAAATATTAATAGCTATTGGTGATGATCTGTTACATTTTCTGATAATTTACATTGTATGATATTTACTTGATTTTAATCCTGTTTTAGCCTCATAATACATGGCCAAAAATAAATTTAAAAATACAACTTTTCTATTAGAATGAAGTTTTACTTCTTTTAATCTGTGTTGTGGAATTGAAAACTAAAATTCAAAAAAATCAATAATGTATACATAATAATGGATGGTACTGACTTCTTAAATTGTCAAAATAAATATGTCAGTATAAGCCAGCAAAAGATTTAATTATAAGCTCAAACAGAGAGATCCACCCCGACAAGCATTATAAAGCATTTTCACTGACAGGCCATGGGTTCCCTGTTATTGAATTCTGCTCGATAGCTAAAGAAATAGTCATCAATTTGGTGACTCAAACATTTAATTTTCCAGAGACATCAGGGAGAACACTGAGTGGAATGAGAATTGTGCACACAATTGCAATTTATATTGCAAACAAGAACCAAATACTACAAAGCGATATAAAATAAGGCTCACATGAAGTCAGAGGTTTAACACGCTCTTCACTGAGAATCTCCAACACTGTAAACAGATCATTTTCCCCTTGTGGATGTACCTATTTAATAAAAGCCAATAAAAGCCTCAATGTACATTTGTGTACTAATTTAAATAGTTTGACACTGGTGTGGAAAGGAAGTTCAGGACTGTCTAACATTCCTCCACCTTTTGTAGTCCGTTGTCCCTGCTCTTCCCGATTCAGATTTCCATTCTTACGATGTTTATATTTCCACACATCAGTAGCGCTTTTCTCTTCCTCATTTCTATTTCTCTTTTAAATTCCTTGGCTCCTGATTCTAACTTCTCACTCCCTAATGCTGGAGAAACTGTTCTGCTGTTTCTCTCTCGCTGTCTCGGCCCAGTCACACTTATTTCCGGCCATATTTGTTCAACGGCCTTCCCCAGGCCACGCCAGCTCTTGGGTTTTACGTGTAAAATTGTGCGTAGAGCCAGGCAGGTGGAAAGACTTGTGAACTGGTTGCTTCCGACTGTGTGGGAAACACACTCTCCCTCAGCTCACTCATTCATGTAGTCACCGGGAAAAGACAAAATCTAAGACGTTCACTCCTTTCAGGCTTTTGAGAACCTAGTGTTTCCCTTCACATCAAGGTGACAATATTTGTTCTGTTGACACACAGAAAAATAGGACATATCAAGAGACCGTCAATTCAAAAGCACAGCACCAAATCACCAAATAGTCCTGTGTAGGAATACGTACTTTTTCTCCTCTCCCATAGTTACATGTGAAAAGCCATCTTCTACTACTATGAACAGGATGGTGTATTCAGGAAGCTTTTAATATCGGTTATTTGTTATATTATATGAATTGCCTAACTCTATCTGTCTACTGTCAGATAATGTCAGTGCTTTTTAAAATGCTTGCCATGTATTACCCACAAAGAACATGCTTTAAAACACCCCTCAGAATATATACCAGAACCTTCTGTACGATCTTGGTAATTCTCTATGTCTAAAATTATTTCAAAATAAAAACTTGAAAAGAAGACTCTAGAATTTTATCTTCTCTTATCGGTATTAGCCTATTCTCCACTCATTTTTGTAGACAGATTTTGTGAAAAAGTTTTTTCCTCAACTCCTGTAATTTCTAAATCATTCTGGATTTTATGGCTAACGGCCCCCTAGGACCATACCATGGGTTTCTATCCAATAAATCTGATCAGCAATTTGAGACCCAGTTTTTTGATGTGTAATGTCACTTTTTTGTTGTTGTTGTTGCAATATGATCATGAGTTTTATCTCCTTGCATTCCTCTTCTTTGCGGGCTCCTTCATGTATAAATTCCTACTATTGTGTAGGATTCCCAACTAGGCCCTCCTCTCTAATCTCTCTTTATTACTATGTCCATGAAATAATTTTCCAATAGAAATCTCTACAGACAAGTCTTTGCATAATTTGTATTGGTAGTAAACTTTGTATCTAATAGTTCTCATTGTATGTCTAAAAATATACCCCCAAATTAACGTAATCAGCTTCCACTTTCCTGACATTTTCTTCATTGAGGCTCTTCGACTCAAAGTCGGCGGGCAGCCATTCATGTAAGTGTTTAAGCAATACAGTATGTCTCGGAATCACCTTTAAATCACTCTTGCACATTTTCTTACCAATTTATCACTACATTCCCTTTCTAAAAATGTCTTAGTTTATCCCAGTTTCTTTCAATACTTTTTATTTGAACTTGGACAACCTCATTGATGACACATACTTCTTGACAATCATTTTTGCTCTGGAATCAACTTCACACATCTTAATTAGAGTGATCTTTAGAAATACAAATATAGTTATACAACTCTAGCCGTATAATCCACTTTTGTTTTATCATTGATATGGACATAATATTCTCAGTCTGTGCCATGAAAAAATATATCACCCTTATCATAACTCACCATACTGCCTCTCTAACGTCAGCTTCTTTCGCTCTAATATTGTTGCCCTTCCCTTAATTACTCAAGATAAATATGTCCCCTTCCCCACTAGAATGTTGTGCATAATTTTCACTGTGCTTCAAAAACTTTCCCGTTGCTTTGACCACTTGCATAAAAGAACCCTAGTCTTTATTCTCATCTCAGTTTAAACATCCTGAGAGTATTTACCTCACCTACTCTTGCCTTATATTCAGGTAGATTTCTAGAGTGCCCAGGCGCCTTCCTCAGAGCACACTGCACAGATCAGGGCATGATGGTCTCACACATACCATGCATTGAATGTCCTCTTAGTGAAGGTGGGAAGTATATTTCATTTAACAATTGCTGTATCTCTCTCTGTCTGAGGCATTTTGAAGAGCTCAAGTTTTTGCTTTAACTTACACTGAAATAACCATGAACTTACAATTGTTCCCAAATGCATTTCTAGGTACACTCAATGTCATAGTTGACTTGGTTGCCGTAACAAAATACTGTCGAATAGGTGGCTCAAACAATGGAAATGTGTTTTCTCACAGTTCGGAATGTTAATGCCTGTCAGGGTTCCATTTCTGCTGAGAACTGTTTTCTTGATTTGCAGGTGTCCTCTTCTTGCTGTGTCCTCAAATAGCAATGAGAAGGAGAAAGAGAAAAAAAGAGAGGGGGAAGGGGTAGGGAGGACAATGTTTCTGGTAAGAACAATAATTCCGTCTTCTCATGGCCCTACCCTTAGGACATCTTTTAACCTTAGGTAGCTCTGTGTAGGCCCTATTTCCAAATATAGTCACATTTATGTGTAGGGCTTCATCATTTGTAATGTAAGAAGGGGGACACAGATCAGTCCATAGCACTAAATATTGATGGGGTAGCTAAGTGCTAAAGTACTGGCTTACTTTTCTATGACATTCTAAGTATATTAACTGTCCTTAAATTATTAACTGGGCATTAATCAAGCAGATTTATAGGTTTCGGCAAACTCAACCAAATTAGGAAGTGTGACTGAGCTTTCCTATCTTTAGAAGAATTCTCAAAAAATCCATCCTTACCAAACTGAGAAGCTCGGTGCTATATTTGTGTGTTCATGGTTCTTGGAGATGTGAAAGACCAAGAGAGAATGGGTGTATCTGGAAGTGAACTTAAAATAATCAGAGGCAGCAAGGGATAGTTTGGAGGTTTGTAACATCTGTCCTATTTCTATCATTTTTCTATACACATTATTTTCTTTAGGCAATGGCTATTTTCTTGTTCTTATATAGGTGTGCTTTGCAACTGCAAGTCAGAACAAGTCCCAGAGCCCATATGCAGAATAGGTTTTGGTACCTAAGTTCCACGTGAGTATTTAATTTGAAGCTGCCCCTGAGCAAAGGGTTCAACAATTGTCTAAAAAGTCAAATATATTTTACATGTTTTATCTTTTTTTAATATAAGAAGTACCTATTTTTATCATTTGTATGTTTTTTTTTCTCCTGGAGCAGGTGAAAAATATTTTTAATTTAATTTTAACAATTTATATGAGAAATGTATATATTTAGAAATTCCTGTTTCCCTTATCACAACTATTTTCTTATTGTCTCCCTTGTATTTAAATATTGTTGATGATGATTTTAGTGTTTGGTAACAAACATTATGAGAATCTTAGGCACATGTTGTCCATTTTGAATGAAATTTTATGGTCAAAGATCTGACACATTTATTGTAATATTGCATGAGATGTCATTTGTAACAAGGAATATAACAATAGTGTTAGAATTTAAATAATATATATTTTGGTATGTATATTTTTGGCCTGTCATTGGTACCTTGTGGGTTATTTTTTCTCCTCTCAAGACTGCATGGGAACGGATCAAATACCTGGCATTCGAAGATGATTTGACTTTGTGTGGTGAGCCCACAATGTAATATACAGATAATGAATCACAGAATTGTACACTTGGAACTTATATAATTTTATTAACCAATGTCACCCTCAAGTTTTAATTTAATAAAGAAAGAAAGGCTACAAACATTCTATGAGAAGTCTGATCTATAGGCAAGCCAAGTTTTTTTCAAAAGTCCAGTGTCCATTGTGTCTGAAGACCAGAAAAGACCAAGGCTGGGAGATGATGTAAAACAGTGGAGATGTGGTCTGGTAGAGGGAATGGATCATATAAGAGTAAAGAAAAATGAGAAGATGAGCTGTCCTCAAATTCTCCAACAGGTTGCCTTTGGATAACTCATGCTATACCATCCATAACACTTGACAGAATCTAAACAGGAGATAAGAATTGGGATTTCTTATGTAAGAATGGGAAGGAGGGAAGGCAACAAATTTTACTCTTTGAACCAGTCAGAGCCACGTGGGAGTTTACCTAGGATTAGGTTGGCATTGGATATTTAATTATTTTTAAATTATAAGAAAAAGTTGCCCTGGCTGGTGTAGCTCAGTGGATTGAGCACAGGCCTGCGAAACAAACAATCGCAGTTCGATTCCCAGTCAGGGCACACGCCTGGGTTCCAGGCCAGTTCCCAGCAGGGGATGCACAAGAGGCAACCACACATTGATGTTTCTCTCCCTCTCTCCTTCCCTTCTCCTTGGAAGATAAATAAATAAAATCTTTAAAAAATAAAATAAATAAGTTATAAGAAAAAATTAAGACATAGCACCCTTTTCCTAGAGAAACTAAGGAAAAAGAAGCTCTTGACTAGGAAGTTAATCAACATATTATTAACATAAATAAAAGCGTTTTGCCTCATCTTCTTTAAGATCTCTCTCTCTACATATACATACACACACAGACATATATGTACATATGTATATATATATATATATAAATGAGTAACTATATTTATATTTATTTATTAACATATAGTTTTCCGCATTAGGAAAAATGTAGGTGGATGTACACTTTCACCAGTTTCATACCAACCAATATAAATATCTTTTCTACCCCATGTTTCATTTTCTTGCAACTTGCATTGCTACCCAGGCTCTTCCCTTTTCCCCATACTCTGTAGCAACTTTCCTTAAGTACCTATTATTTTAAGTTTATCTTGCAGAGTTTCATATTTGTTTTACCCATTAATCACTGAGAGTATGTTGGAGTTGATCTCTGCTACTTGAACATTGTTCGGAACCTAGGTCTGCCGCTCCAATGACTAATCCAATACTTCCTCCCCCACAAATGCAGTTTTCTCTCTGAAGAGAGCTGGTGTGTAACATTGAGTTTTTCTTTCTGTAAATATGAGGGTTTATCTTAAATATAACATTCCCTATCTCAAACATGGGGGCTAATTATCAAGTTGAAAACAAAGAAAAATAACAAAACACATAATAATGTGAAATCAAGATCTCTGAAACCACAGAAACTACAGACGCCATATGCATTATAAGGAAGCGTGGGTAACACATTTATCATTATTGATTGCATTCACTGTCTTTTAGGGTTAATGTCAGTCTTGAGAGATGACAGAACATGCCCAGGAATTCTGGTGGTAATGTTTATGAAGATTTGCTAGAAACTGGGGAGATTCCTCATCGCACTTGTTCATAAATTCTGAAGGTAAATTCTTACACTAAGTCTAGGTAAATCTAATATTTTTTTTTCTCAAAGATGTGTATTTTGGTTGAGAATTTAAATTGCTGCAATATTTTTGGAATAAATACCCTATCTTTTCCCTATTCTATTTTTTGTAATTTACTGTGAACACATTATCACACGTCTTTGTATATTTAACATTGAACAATATATATAGACAGATATCATACAGACAAAACATGTTACCAATATGTATATGAGTAAATTACAGGAAGCTGCATAAAATCTAAAAGTGGCAGAATTTCAAATGACTTTTTGTTTTTTTCTGTATACTCATGCACTGCTTAATGACAGGAATTTTTCTCTGAGAAACGTGTCTTAGGCGATTTTGTCATCGTGTGAGCATCATAGAGTTTATTTCTTCCACAAACCTAGACGGTGTATTCTACTGTAATTACAGGTGCTATACTTCATATGACGCCCAGTGCAGTAGGAATGTTTACACCACAAACACGTGAGGAATGAAATGCTCTAGGAGAGCGATTCTTGACCTGTTTCATCTCATGGCCCACATAAACTAAATACTAACACTCTGAGACACACCCAAAAATGTATTTTTTGCCACTCTGACAGAAAATAGGCATAATTTTGATTCATTCACATTAGACAGCTATTGTTATGTTGGCCGTTGTCATTTTTTATTTGACAATCTAAGAGAAAAGAGGTCAGTGCCCCTGACTAAGTAGAATGGTATTGCACGTTTTAAAAATTCTTGTGGCACGTGGTTGAAAAAATGCTCATATAAATAAAGAAATAAATAAATAAATAAATAAATAAATAAATAAATATATATATATACTATGTGTTTGCTTAGAGCTAATAATTATTTAGCTAAGTAATACATGTACCAAGTTCTTTGTGATCCTGTTGTGTATTTAATTCCACATATTTATTTATTTCCCTCTTTTCTCCAAGGCTCAACCTTTTGGGTTTCCTATGGGGAGAGGTTTGGGGGTTTATTTATATGTATTGCTTATTGTTACTTCACAAAAAAAGTTAGAATTTTCAAGTATATAGAGATCATTAGTGGATTTATCAATATGAATTTATGGACAGCACATCCATTACACAAAACATGTTATATATTTAATTATAAGTGATTGACAAGTCTTTTTAAAATTTTTAATTGTGATGAAATATACACAAAATGCACATCTTGACCATTGTTAAATGTACAAATTCAGATATTAACTATATTCACAATGTTTTGCAACCATTAAAGTCATCCATCTCTAGAAGTCTTTTCATGTTGCAAACCTGAAATTCTGTATTTATTAAGTATTAAGTAACTGACCATTTATTTATTGGTCAGTTAACTCCTCACACCCTGGTAACCACCACTCAACTTCCTGACTCAATGAATTCAACTACTCTCAGTACCTTGTTATAAAAGTGGAATCATGCAATATTTGTCCTTATGTGAATGTTTATTTCATTTAGCTTAATGTCCTAAAGATGTATTCATGTAGCTGTGTGTCAGAATTTTCTTCTTTTATCATGCTAAATCATATTCCATTGTATTCATCAACTGCATTCTCCTTATCCACGTATCTGTCACAGACACTTGCATTGCTTCCAACTTTTAATTATTAAGAATAATGTTGCTATGAACATGAGTATACGATATCTCTTTGAGACCCTGCTTTTGGGAATGGGGGATGTATACCCTCAAAAAAGAGGGTAAAGCAATTCTATATTTAATTTTTAGAGGAACTGCTATACTCTTGTCCACATAGCTACACTCTGCTACTTTCCCCCCAACACTTCACAAGGTTCCCGTTTCTCCATGTCCTCGTCAGTACTCGTTTGTTTTGTTTTGTTTTGTGTTATAGCAACTGTCCTAATGGGTGCGAGGTGGTAGCACACTGTGGGTTTCATTTGCATTTTCTAATGATTAATGGTGGTAATCATCTTTTCTTGTTCTTGTTAGCTATTTGTATATCTTCTCTTTAGAAATCTTTTGAAGTGTTTTGTACACTTTTGAATCAGGTCACTTTTTTTATGTCATTCAGTTGTAAGAAATCCTCTTGGTTTTTATGTCTTAAATGGGAATAAAAAGGATATATACATATGTTTAATATTGTGGTAAAATATGAAATTTATACATCTACGTTTGAACCATATAAAGGTATATTGTTATAATCATGTTTCTTTCCCTCTCTTTCTTCCTCCCTTTTCCTCTCTCTAAAGAGAAATAAATAAAATCTTAAAAAAAAGAAACAAAATTTATGTCACTATAGTTTTAATAAATGACAACCATCAGAATAGTGTTCTTTCTTAAACAATATTGTGTATAATATTGCTTAGTTTACTTCTATTGTGATTTTATTTACATTTTCCCCTCTAAATTTGCTGTTATTGCAATATATCCCTCTATACACCTGCACCTTGCCCTCCCTGCAAACTCAATGCATGTCTTCCTGCGTCTGTGGCCCCAAGCTGTGTGTGTGCACATGGGTGGTAGAAGGATGTTGGTGAAGAAACACAGACATGGACACACACACATTTAAGTATAAGACAGAATAATTGCATGTGTGTATACACATAGTTACTGCATCTAGCTTATGAACATAGACATTTAATTATACTTAATTTCTTCCTGAGTTGTCTCATAGTAAAAACCATGACATAATATTCTGCTCCTGCTGTGACTTGGGATTTTTATTCATCCATTCTTACACCAGTATGATTAAGCATTCCTGTGGTACGTCAGTTTGACAGATTTTGTACATTACCAAAAATGTTCCTTATTTTATATTTCTTAATTTCATTAACATTCTTTTATGGTTTCAAAACACTTTCAAATATTTAGAAGAGATTTATAGGCAAAACAACTTCTTTCTAAACATCATTCAAGTCTTTTAATATAATTTGTTCCTAGTTCTAAAAGCGTCTGTCATTCGACAAAATGTTGTGTTATGTTAATTCATAGAGAAAAAGAAAAATACGGTGTAAAATGAGAGGTTTTCATTATAGGTAATTACAAAAACATCATTTTATTTAACCAACTTAACATTTATTGGTATTATGAACAACTTTAGGAAGATAAATGACATTTTTTAATAAAGTAGTTTCTCTCAATTGTGTTATGAAGTTACATACCACACACACATGTCAGAACCTATCAGAATTTTATAGAAAGTGTTTTTCATTGAGCAAATCCTGCAAATTTATAATGGAAGCACTATCTCCTGTTTAGTGTTTTAAAAATACAAATGTGCCTAATTTAACTATGCCATGCTTCCAGGATGTTTTAAAATAATCATGTTAAATAAGAAATATGGAATTTAGTTTTAGACAGAACAGAAACTTTTCTTTTTTATTACATTGCAATAAACTGTAATGTTAGTGAATGTTGACAGTGCTTTTGTTAATTTATCAAACCTATAGTTTGTTTTTATGAATCAGATTTCACATGATTTATCACATACATTACATAACACTTTAATTTTATCATGTCTTAGAATTATGAGCCACTTTGAGTAACTTTTTATGTAGTTCTAGAAGATGTATACATTGATTTATCTGTAATATCCATTCTCAATATGTTTCAAAGGACATGTCTCTGAGTTTTGAATTTCTTCTCAAGAGACTTATGTTTATGTCCATATATCTATTTTACATTGTGTTTAATATTACGGAAGTTTGCAATAAGTTAACTAAATCAATGGTTTAAATGCAATGGCCTATTAAATATCATTTAAAAAAACTGGAATGAGCCCTGGCTGGTGTAGCTCAGTGGATTGAGCACGGGCCTGTGAAGCAAAGGGTCCCTAGTTCAATTCCCGGGTGGGGCACATGCCTGGGTTGCCGGCCAGGTCCCCCAATGGGGGTCATGTGAGAGGCAACCACACATTGATGTTGCTCTCCCTCTCTTTCTCCCTCCCTCCCTCTCTCTCTAAAAATAAATAAATAAAGTAAAGGTATACTTAAAAAAAACTGGAATGATTTATGGTTTCCTTTAATGTCTTTTTCAGTAGTGTAACACTTCCGGACTGGTGTGGGTCATTCCATTGGGTGTTGCCCCATAAAGGGAATGGTCATTGCTTAGTTTCCAGGTCAGCGCACATGCCTGGCTTGCAGGTTGTCCAGG
>PVKM010050123.1:0-10776 GCA_004027735.1 Carollia perspicillata
GGGAAAAAGTTACTGAAATGGCAGTTCGATGGCGCAGAAGGTCAGCATCATCTGGCAATCCAACGCAGTAGTGAGGACCAAAGAAGCGGCCCTCGGGAGCTGTGCTTGTTATACTGGAAGCTGCTGTGTTTCTCTTGCTGTTTGGAAATGCTGGCAGGCAACATCTCGGCTCCTGACTAAGCAAGAGCAAGTTTAAATATAGATGAGGGCTCTAAAAATGCTGCTGTTGAGGCTGTACCAGGTGACGGTATACATTTTTTTTTGGAAGGTAAGCACATTAAAAAGTCTTTGAAAGTTGAGTCTGAACCACAGCTACCCTTGAGTGTTTATCCCCAAGAGTTTTTAATGTGATGCTGGGGACCACTGTCATTTACTAAAGGATTCGTCTATTTGCTACGAATGTCAAGAGACTGAGAACTTGTCTATTTACCATGAATGTCAAGAGACTGACATTCATAAAGATGAACAAATACCTTTTACCTACAGAGGCTGTGCCTTCCAGGAGGTCATCTGGGGCTGATGGCAAGAGAACAGCATGGAAGGAAGTCTAGGGGGATTCTTTTGTCCTCAAAGAACAAGGAAAATGGCAAAATAGAGATTTTGCTGACCTCCTCAAAGGATTTAACATTTGGAGAGTTACTTGCTCAACACTTTGTCAACAATATGGACAGGGGACATTTACACAGACCAGAGCAGAGCACAGGTCAGCAAGAGTGAAAAACAAGGAGGAGAAAATGGGGACCCTGTCCTGGGAGAGCTGAGACATTAGGAAGGTCGAACACTCAAATAATGTCTCAGCAATGCTTCCTGAACAGCTAACACACCAGCACAACTGAGGCGGGAGCAAACTGATTGGGGCAACGTAAAAAGACAAGCGAGAAAATTTCACTGGAACCAGTTTAGACACTCACCGGCCACTGTGTGTGCTACGTTAGAGACCCGAGCTAGAAACATGAATTTTTTTTAATTCATCAAGGAACTTAAAAATTGGGTATGGAAACAGACATATAGTCCCAGGAATGTTGAATGCTAAAATCAAGATAACCTGGTTCTAGAAGACCAGAAAAGAACTAACTTGGAGTGGGATGGGTCAGGGGAGGCATCCCAGAGCTGAACCTTAGAGCCTAAGAAAGGCGTCGGTGGTGCTGGCAGGAGAAAGATGAAGTAGAGGAGATGTATTTCAGGTCTCACAAGTCGCCAGGGTTTAAACCCAGGTCCACCCAGCACCATACCTCCTATACTTTCTATTATACTGGCAGTCTTCCAAGCCATTAAATATTTTCTGAGTATTTGTTATATGTAGGTACTAAGCCTAAGGCTTGGTTCCTACCCTTAAATGTACAGATCTTGACCATCATTTACATAAGAGCTTGTTTGTTGCTAAAGCCTAAAATCCGGCATAAAGGAAGCACTCAATAAATATTTGATGAGTATATTCAATGTACAAGTAAATGAGTGTATGCCTCCATGAATAGGTGATGAGAATGTAGAGACAGACTACAGCATAGGATAAAGGGCATGGAAGAGTTAGTCTGAAAGAAAGTTTGGAGGGGAAGGAAGATCATGAAATGGCAACTATAAATCAAGAAGAGCAAATGCAAGGGCAAAGAGGAGAAAGGACTAGGTTAGACAGTACTCTTTTAGCTTCAGTCAGTGACAGCCACATGAGTACCACTGCAACACCCACTGTGGCTTACTGAACACCTGCCACGTGACAGGTTTTATAGTATGCCTTTTTGTATATATGGCTAATTCATCCTACATTCCTGCAGGTCACATGGTCTAATTTCCATCATATGGTTAATGATAGAGCACAAGAAAGGTCTATAAATTGGCATAACAAAAATTGGAGATTGCATTAAAATCCAGGCCCCTTGATTAAAGAACCCGTGTTCTTTTCTATAGGCTTGGAAGCTACCTTCCCTTGCAATAAACTACTAACTTTATAGCCAAATGCTGTACACTCAACCCTTTTCTGGGTTTATAGTATAGGTATGGCCCTAGGCCTGGAAACTACCTACTTCTTCATACTTTGCAATCCATATATGATACAGACATTCATCTGTCCACTTGTCTGGGAATTAAATGTATTGGGCCTTGATTGTTAACATCTTAAGTAGCAAAAATTCAATCCTTCCCTCAGCTCCTAATTATTTATTGACCACCTATTCTGTGCCATGTAATTTTCTAGGTGTTGGAGTTACTAGTTATACCAAGTACCTGCCCTCAGGAATCTTACGTTCTAGGGGACAAATGGCAGAGAAACAAAGAAAACAGAAGAATTTCTAGTCGTGATAAGCCTACAAAGATAGTAAGAGCAAGTCCTGGGACAGTGCTTGACTGTGGGGAGGGAAGGGCCACCAAAGGTAGGACCTTCTTCCCTGAGCAGTGGCTTGAGTGGTGAGAAGAGCCAGGCATCAGCTCTCTGTACATTCCTTGCTAGGGGAGAAGGTGTGAGGACCCTGAGATGGGGAGAAGCCCAATGAGTTTAATGAACAGAAAGACAGCAGGGTCTGGGTCCTATGGGTGAGAAAATGAAGAGGACAAGTTGAGAGCTGTAGGCAGGTACTCAGGGGACAAACCAAATATGATCTTGTAGATGATGGTAAGAATTTTATTCTGGTTGCAATAGGAATTCATAAGAGAGTTATATGAAGGGATGAGAATCTTCTGACTCCTTCAGGGAATGTAGGTTTTGAAGGGCAAGGCAGAAGCAGGGAGGCCAGGGAAGGGCTTTGCCTCTGCCTAGATACAAGGAGACGATGGCATGGACTAAGATGGGAGAAGCAGAGATAGTAAGAAGTGGTAAAAATTTGGAATACATTTTAGATGTCAAGTTGATGAGAGTTGCTGATAGAGTAGCTGTTGAGTCAGAAAGAAAAAAATGAAGAATCAAGTCTACCTCCTAGGTTTATGACCCAAACAAGTACATGAATGAAGTGCCGTTTTTGGACATGAGCGAGATAGGAGAGGAAGAGGCTGGGTTTGAAGGGAAGTAAAAGGTTATGTTTAATTCATGCTATGTATAAGGTGATGTGTATCAGACATGTAAGTATGGATGTCACAGAGGCAGTAGGGCTCAAGAATGCGTGGCTCAGAGGAGAATTCAGGGCTGGATATAATACTGTGATTCAAAGCCTTGGGGTCCAGAGAAGATCACTAAGGGAGTGTGTGAGTAACAAGGAGAGGGGAACTGAAGGCCAAACCTTGGGACACACCATCCAGTGGAGGGCAGCTGAGAACGAAGGACTCCTGGAAGTAAAAGGAAGGTAATGGAGTGCGGGGTCATAGAAACCTAGGGCAGAAAGCATTTCAAGAAGAAGGCGGTGGTTAATGGGTATGAAACAAAATTGAGAGATCAAATAAAAGGAGAGAAATGAATTCTCCATCATATGCAACACCCAGGATACTGCGTAGGTATACAGCTTGTATCCTGCCCAACGATCCCTAGCTGTGTGGGTTGATTGGGATTTGAAACCCAGCCCCTGCATCCATTCGCCCACACCCTCTTACTCACACCTGCTGTTTCCTCTATCCAGGACACTCTCCCATTATTTTCCTCTTCCCTCCAGCCCTCTCCTCTAAAACGAATTTCTTCTCATTCCTTTAACCCTCTGCTTACACAGTTTTGCTTTCTCCAGCAACCTATCCTGACTGTCCAAACTACTAATAACAGTAGAAGTAGAATCAAGAACCAGATGATGAATCCTTCCTGACATGTCTTCCCTGGCCCTGTGTAAGTTCTGAATAGGCAGTACCATGTCTGGCTTGTTCATTTCGTGATCTTCAGTGCCCGGAACAGTGCCTGACACACAGGTGACTCTCAATACCTCTTTGTTGAATGAATAGAACTTACTGAAGCCTTTCTTGCTCCCTTTAGAACTGGGTTGATTGCTGCCCCCAGAATATTGTTTCATATGCTCTTCAGCATCAGTTTCATTGAGGTGGATATTGACAACTTCCAATTCACAGTCCCAACTCTTCCTTCATCTCCCTAACCTGACTCTTAACTTCTAGCTCCCAGGTCATCTCTTGGACAAGGTGATGGCTCTAGATGGCAGGACTCGGGTCTCCATCTACTCCCATGTCTTTTATCATCTGTGATAAGACCCATTACTTGTATTTTCACACTTTCCAGCAACCTGGTCGTGCCCATGATAGGGACATACTGATCACGCAGAATAAGTGATGATTCCTATTAATAGCTGGTGAGATCCAAGGGAAGAGAAGTGACCATGGGCCCCGTTAGGCAGTGGATCTCAGCCTTTCTTCTTCCATCACACCATGATGTCCACACACAGATTGCCAAGGGCAAGCCACACTCTGACCCCCAAAGGCCTTCTTCACTCCACAAAATAAGGAATATGAAGAAATATAAGTATTTAAGTAGACATAATTCAATAGTGGATTAGTAAAGCTTACACATGTAGTAGGGTGAGGGTTAGTGAAATTCCTGGCAAACTGGAAGCAGCTTCATACTTTTCTTTCTGATTTAAGAAAATATAGTATTCCAGGTGAAGAACAGTGATATAATCCTAATAATAGCCTTGAATTGATTATTCTCAACATAAAAATGTCTACAATAAACACAAAAAGGTCTTGGTTTTATCATGACAGAAACGTATAGGTCTTTATTTTTCCTCAGTATGAAGCTCCCTACTTGATAACTACCCTATTTATTTTTCATGAACTTTAACTTGTAAAATATCAAATGCTATACATAGAAGTACTATTGAAAATGAATCATGCACTTCTGGCTGTAGTTAATACTCAAATAAGTAAAAACAATGGTTCCTGTGATGCTGAATTTTATGTGTCAACTTGACTAGGCCACGGGGTGCCTAGGTATTTGGTCCAACATTATTCTGGATGAGTCTGTAAGAGCGTTTGGAAGAGATTAACATTTGAGTTGGTACCCTGAGTAAAGCAGACTGTCCCCTTCAGTGTGGGTGGGCTTCATCCAACCAACTGGACACCTGACTAGAACAGAAAGGTCAAGTAAGAGAGAAGTATTATACTTTTGCCTGAGTGCTTGAGCTGGGACGTCGGTTTTCTCTTGCACTTAGACTGGAACTCAGGCCATCGGCTCTTCTGGTTCTCGGGCCACTTGATTCAGATTAGAACTATACTCTTGACTCTCCTGGGTCTCAAGCTTGCCCACTGCAGATCTCAGGACTCCTCAGCCTTCATAATCACAGGAGCCAACTCCTTATAAGACAGATATGTGTGTGTGTGTGTGTGTGTGTGTGTGTGTGTGTATAATTTTCATCCTAATGGCTCTGTTTCTCTGGAAAACCCTAACTAATCCTTGAGTTGCACCACAGTAATTCCAAGGATTTTCAATAAAATTTAGCCAGGTGGACATTGCATAATTATACCAGTAGTTTAGTGGTTGAAGAGGATCAAAAGTTGGTAACACATGAAGAAAGCTGAGAGCATCTCCTCCTTTCCTGCACTATTACGGTGCTTCTCAAAGTGTAGTCCCTACTGGCAGCAACAGAATCACTTTGGAACAGATTAGAAACGCAAGTTATTCAAATCTACCCCAGATATCAGACACTCTGGGGTGGGATCCAGAAATCTGTGTTTTAAGAAGGCCTTCAGGTGATATCGATGCATTCTACAGTTTAAGAACTAAATCTAAAAAATAGATTTATTTTGTTAATATTTTATGTATTGATTTATTTTTTTAGACAGAAGGGAAGAGAGGGAGAAAGAGAGGGAGAGAAAGATGGAAGTAGGGGGCCTCTTGCATGCCCCCTATTGGGTACCTGGCCTGAAACCCAGGCATGTGCCCTGACTAGGAAGTGAACCAGCGACCCTTTGGTTAATGGGTCAGCACTCAATCCACTGAGCCACACCAGTCAGGGCAAGAGCTACTAATCTAGATGTTAAACATGACTGCTCAATAAATTGGAAATGAATAGCTTTAAAATATAGGACCTAGTTTAAAAAAAGTCAGGATCTGTGAATCCCAACCCACCAAGACACTGAAGAAAATGCAGCCATCACAGTGGGAACAGCAGTCAGAAGTCGGTGGGTGACGGCAGCGATGAGAGGGTTGTAAGACTTTTCTTCTAAAGCCAAGGGTGCAACTTCCCCAAATACCAAGATTGAAGCAAATCAAGTCAAACTCTAAAATATGAACTATAATAAGGAAAGTTGGCTTCTACACATAGTGTAACTAAATCCATTCAAAACAAAGCTTTGATAATTGGCAGCTGGCACACAAGGCATAAGAAGATAACTGCCAGAAGATTCCCACCAACGTCCTGGTTAAAAATTATATATAATATGCTCATATACAAACTTGTTATTGAGAAGCGTGAGAACATCGAGCAGAGCATAGTTTTTGAATCCTCCCCCAAGAAAGCTGGAAAGCTCAGAAGAGCTGAGAGGGTTCCCAGAGAGATTCGGATGCAGGGAGAAATCCCTTGGTCTTAACCCCAATTCCATCCCTCCCCACATGACAGCTCGCAGCACAGGCTGGAGAGAGATCCCTGAACCAGGCTATGGGAGCATCCAAAAGAAGCAGGCGGCTCTGCGCCTGGTCCAAGAAAAACATGCAGTCAAATGGGGGAGATCAGGCCAGTATTTTCCAAACCTCCCAAAGATATATTACCTGAATTCACTGGGACACTAGGGTGGCAAGTAGCAAAAACTACTTCCTAGCCAGGTTAAGATAAAAAAAATGTATTATTATGAAATATAGAGGTGTCTCATAGAAATTAAGGGCAGGAATTGGTTGGACATACAGTTAGAATGAGGCAGTTGAAGGGAACTCACTCCATCTCTTCCTGTCTCCTAACTCTGGTCCCTGTGAGCCTGTTTCATTCTTCATCTTCTCTGCATCTCTGGGACCCAGGGCTGACTTGGGCCTCTCCCAGTTTGAATCTACACGTTGACCTTTCTCCACACAGACCTCCTGACTCTCTTTCCTCTCGGTGTTACAGATTTCTAGAAAAGAGAATTGCTTGACCTTGTTTATGTTGTGCCTAGCTTCGGCCCCATCTGACAGTGAGGGTGTAGTCATTCATTGCAGAAATGGCTGTTCGGTCCGTGTCTATGGAAATAGAAAGGAGCAGGCAGTTTCCAGAATAATATGGGAGCAGATGGCTCTGTGGATATGAAGGCACTTCAGGATGACTGCTGCTCTACCAGAGAAGTATACCACCAAAGATAAACCAGTTAGTTTTCTCAATCTGAAGACTGCCCAGGGAAGCCTGGTTAGTGGGTTTAATCTGGAAAGGCTTCATGGAGGGACTGTTTACGACATCTTTCATAGCATTGGCTCCCAATACAATGGTATAAAGGGATGAGCTAAGAAGCAAATAAGTCGTCACTCACCAAAGTGTGTAATCTTTGACTTGTCTTAACTACTAAACTAGTACCATCATACACAACTCACACAATGAAATTTTATTGAAAATCTTTGAAAGTATTAAAGGTGCAACTCAAGAACATATAACACCATTATTTTCATTTATTTGAGCATTAAAGCCAGAACTACACAATATTCGATATTTCAACATTTGAGATCCTTAAAAGTTAAAGTTTGTGAAAAACATAGGACAGCTATCAAAATAGAAATTTTCTTACTGAGGAAAAGAAAAAGGTCTTTTTTCCCCTATCATGATGAAACCAAGATTTTTGATAGATTGATGGGATTCAACATACACACAACTGAGGACCACTAGTATGAAGTACATTGCATGGGTAACTAAGATTTGTCTGGATCTTTTTCTGATAATCTTGTCTGAAAGATTATCAGAAAGAGAGAAAAATGTGAATATAGTTTTTTTGGGGACAAAACAGTGTTTATATATATTTTAAGACTCTTCTGTATCTCTTTAAGTAATGTGTCATGTCTATTATCTGTTATTGAAAAAATAGTATTTTTAAGTATGTATACAGAATTCACTTTCCTTTAAAATCTCACAAAAGATCTTCTGGATAAATAAGTACCTTTCATAATATATTTTCCTAATCATGCACAGGACTTCAGTAGCTCTAGATTTTTCTCTCATGACTCATTTCATTTTTTGTTCTATGATTTTATGAATATGTCTATACAAAACGAGTTCAAATTGCTTCACTGCATAACATAACCAATCACTCCCACAAACTATCTTATAAAATAGCTCCTTGAAATGAGATTAGAAACAAATCCCTGCTTTCAAGGTTCAGAGTCAAAGAAAGCAATCAACTGGCCTGTAGACTCGCTGAGGTTCGTCCACCCGCGGCGCAGTCTCCCTTTGCCTCTAGGACAGGCCCGCAGATTTCTGACTGTAATCAGGCTGGTAAAGAGCAAATCATCTGGATTGGATGGCAATTTAAAACATTCTAAGTATAGCATCTTAGTCTCAATTACTGCTAGATTTTAATGTAGTCGAAACCAGAGTTTCAAAGGAACGAGATACAGATCTTGTGAGCTAGTATTTGGTGAATACAGAAGACTTGAAAAGATCACGTAATTGAGTATTGAGGAGCTTGTCTGCCTTATAAAATCCTAGGGCTCATTCTATTCTGCATTTGCTCATCAAATTTATTCAACAAATATTGATTACTCGTATTGTAGTTGGCAACACTCTTCCAGGCAGTGGACAAGAAAAAAAAAAAAACTCAGCTCTTTCTGGAAGTAACACACGTTTCCTAATGTGAAATCCAGAATAACCCCAAATAGGCTAAGTGGCCTCTTGGTCCAAGAAAGATGATGTCACAAAGCAAAGCAAAGGCACCTCTTTAGCGGAAACCCCATTGCTATCAAGGATGCTCTGAACAGGCTCATCAGCAAGTGCTCGGCATTTAGGTGCTGGTGCTATTTATTTTGGATTGTGATGGGGTGGGGTTTTTGAGGAAATATGTCTTGGATCCCAGCTGTTGGGAGTAAATCCACAGAGGTAAGAGGAGTACATTTCCCTCTTCCTTCTCTCGTTCTGATTGCAGAACATCATGTGAACTTGGCTGGGGGCGAGGGAAGCTGGGGGAGACAGGATATCATGGGGGTCAGCAAACTCAGAGGCTGCCTCCAGTGCTTTTCTTGTTTGTTGGTCTGAAAACTGTGACTCAGATTACCATGGTTTGGGAATTGAAATCCTGACATGAACAATTAAATTCTGTATTTATATTCCTAGCAATTTCATCTTGTCATTTGTGGTTTTCTTCAAATTACAAAACAATTAAATGAAGAATTTGGCAAAGAAATTGAACCAGATGCAAGTCTTGTCTCCCCTCCTCCCCCACCCTCCACCCCCTTTTAATGGCAGGAAAAAGAATGTAATTTAAGTCTTCCCAGCTCTTCAGCTGCGGAACAGCTGAACAGGCATCTTGAAGGAGAAAGTGTCTCTTTCACTAAAGAGTGTGATGTAGTGTTTTATCTGCAGTGTTGAAGAGGAAAGCCCTTGAAGTCCAGAAATCCCTAAGAGAAATGAAGCACACACGTACTCCAACCACAGCATTTATTATCCTGACACTGCAATTTAGTAAACAAAAGGCACAGAGAGTGTCATCCTGGCCTAACATCTAGGAGAGGTTCCTTGGAAATACAATAGAGCTGAAAGTTTATTCTTAAACACACATTGAGATCTAATATCTGAACTGGTCTAATACACTACTGGTCTAAAAAAGCTCGGAGTTTTTGATTCTTTTCTCAAGCTGGGTGATGCGGAAGAGCAAATGCATTTTATATACCTTTCACATTCTCTACGTCCACTTCATCAGAGAGGTAAAGAACTCATTTTTGATGATGCATCGCACCTCAGTAAAGACCCTTCCGCCTGTAGCTCTAGCGAAGTATCTGAGAAACAGGCCTGGAACACTCTTAGAGAAATGTGGGGGATAAACTCCAGGCCATTTGGGAGCCAAGCATCTCCGATCGGGGAACTGAGTGCAGACGGTGTGGAAGACAATCTGTATCAACAAACCCAGAGAACGGGGCTGTACACTTCTAAAAGTTAAACCCGGAGTGTCACATTACATTTGATTCTGAAAGAGGCAACAGAGCCTCGGCATAATGATTTCCTATGCTGAATTAGACAGAGCAAGAACTTTTCCATTTTTCCTGACCCGTAACTTAATATCAGGCAAAAAGGCTATTAGGTGGAGGAAATGCTATTTGCCTGAGTGGTTCCATTTTTGTCACCACCACCTCCCCCCACCCCCAAACACACGCACTGACTGAGAACAAAGAAAAGGAACTTTTCTGAATTTTGCTTCTACTTCTAAGGAAGAAGGCATGATGGGAAGAGCAGAGTCCTCAGAATCAGATGCATCTGGGTTCTGCTAATACTGGTTGTGAAGCTCACGAGACAGGGGATCTAGGACAAGTTATTTTCTCTGTGCCAAAAGGTTCTCACCTAAAGAAGAACGGAGAGATGCCGTCACCTACACATCGGGAGACTGCTGCAGGGCAGCTACGGCATACTCCAATGAAGCAGTCTGAATGCCAGTCGGTGGGCGAGCCTGAATGCCATGGTCCTTGGTGTTCCAATTCCAGCTCAGCTCACATCCCAGCCCCTCTGGTGACTAGTTAGTATGTGCTCCCTTTGTGTGTCCACAAGACTTAGTGTCAGTCCTTACATATTCCCGGGAAAGTGAATTACTCTTTTGTATTTATATTATGTTTTCCTTTCCTACACTAAAGGGCCATTATTTTTTCAAAGATATTTTTTTCTTTACTACCAAAAAGAATGTCCCAAATGAATTTACATGAAGCAAATTCATGTAAGAAAGTAGGTACGAGTTACCCATGGCCTCATGTCCAGATAATAACATTTC
>PVKM010050124.1:0-10783 GCA_004027735.1 Carollia perspicillata
AGACGGGCCTGATGTGGGGAGAGCGGAGGAGCAGGGGAGAGCGTCCTTTAGGCTGGACTGGAGCCGCCCCTTCCCTTAAGCCGCAGAAATGGCCACTTAGAGCAAGGAAAGAGAAGCAAGTGGCTGCGAGAAGGAAAGGTCGAGAGCAGCGAGGCCCACCAGATAGGACATCGGTCACCTACCTGCAGGCCTGCTCGCCATTTTGACCGAACACTGACGCGTTGCCTACTGGGTAAGTCAAAGAGGGCGCTCAGGGTCCAGTGCGCAGGCGCCTCAGCTCCAGTCGTGAGGCGAGGCTTGCCGCCCGCGCAGGCGCAGTTCTGGCGGCTGATGTTGGGTACCTGTCGTGCGTTCCCTCCCCTTTGAGTCCTTACTGAAGGAGTAAACCGGGAATTTTGCGCGCCAGGTTCCAAGAAGCAGTTCATGTGACATGATGGGAAAAACCCTAGGGAAGCAATTAGAGCATCGGGGCTATATCCTCGGTTCTGTTAGTGACGACCTGTGAGAGCTTGGGCGGTATTAATTGTGCCCTTGTGGCAAGCAGCATGCTAAGCGTGTTATGGGCATATTCTCATTTAATTTTTTTAATTTAATTCAAATTGTTAAGTACTATAAATATCCCTATTGGATAAAGGAGGTAACAGGCTCAGAAGGGTAGGACACACAGCTAGGAAAAATCCGGATTCATCTTCCAGAATCTCAGAATCCAGATAAAACTTTGGGACTCCTTAATTCTAGGGGCATATGCTACCTCTAGGAGATACTAACACCTCTCTGGTCTTCAGTTTCTCCAGCTGAAGTCCTACATCAAGCCATGTTAGTACAAAGTTAAAGCATAGTTCAGGAAACAGAAAATTAATATTACTAAGTCTAAGAAATATTGCAGAAATGTGCAAGCAATTAAGGTAAAAAGCAAGTACACGTTTAAGGTCTAAACTCCAACATATTAAGTCTAGGGCATAAAAATCTAGAGACAGAAAGAAAATCAAGGGAGTTAGTATGACTGATGCTCATTCAATTATGGTGAACCTTTACCATCACTACTGTCTTGGTTAGCTAAGGCTGCCATAACAAAATACCATAGACTGGGTAACTTAAAAAACAGACATTTATTTTCTAACATTTCTGGAAGGTAGAGGCCCATCAAGGTATCAGCATGGTCAGTTTCAGGTGAGAGCTCTTTCCCTGTGGCTGGTAGTGGGCTGTCTTCTCAGCGAGTGTGGACACGGCAGGGAGGGAGTGAGCTGTTCTGTTTCTTCTCAGGGCACTTAATCGCATCATGAGGACCCCATGGTTAGGACCTCATCTAAGTTTATTTTCCAAAGGTCCCATCTTTAAGTGCCACCACATTATGGGGTAGCATTTCAACATATGAATTTTGTTGAAAAATTCAAGGGGACACGATTCAGACCATAACAGCTACCCACCAATATGTACTTTTCTTTGGTCTTAAGGTGAGACCTGGGACAGTAGACTCCACCTCATTATAAGTTCAAAAGTTTAGATCTAATGGTCTTAGTCCATTTCAGTTCTAAAATTCTGTTGCTTTCTCTCTTTTCCTCATTCTCTATGCCACCACAATTCTCACATTAGTCATCCTGTATGCATCACTAAAAACGAACACATACCTAAATAATGTCAGTGATCTGAAAGATGTGAAGAAATGCAATACATTTGTACATTGGCACTTTGCCTTAGAAGTAGTAAACTCTACTCTGTACCTCCTAAATTTCAGTGACAAGATGAAGACCTTGCCAAGGGATCAGATACCCAGAATTGTCAAAAAACCCAGTTCCTACAAGAGTCTGCATGTTTGTTGGTAGTCATTAGTGTTGATTCAGGAATGATTTTTGGCTTCCCTCCTGGCACATGGTAGAACTGCACTTCTCTGAACCCTTAAGGCTAGGCATGGCCATGTGATAGTTTGGCCAAGAAAAATGTGAGTTTTTAAGAGCAATTTTCCACATTTCTTTCTCTTCTGTAGACTGACTATGCTCAATATGATGGAGGCTCCATCAACCTCTGTCACTAAAGATGATGTAGAGTAGGGCCTTTTTTGGTCACAAGTTGAACATGAATGCGATAAAAACTTTGGTGGTTTTAAATCATTTGAAGTTGTATGACTATTCAGTACAGCACCACAGCTACCTATTCTGATATGAATAGGTTGTTAATAAAGGCAATGAGGTTCTTAGCCATAGAAAGACCTGGCAGGATGCTTCTATGCTTTTCATCCCAGCTGTACCTTCTGCCTTCTTTCCTGTTTACTGATCTCACCCATTACAGAACTCCACGAAGGCACAGATCTACGCCACACTCATCACTGTATTCTAGGAACTCAAATGCTGAGCAAATTAATAAAACACTTAACAGGCCCTGGCTGGTGTAGCTCAGTGGATGGAGCACGGGCTTGTGAAGCAAAGGGTTGTTGGTTCGATTCCCAGTCAGGGCACATGCCTGGGTTGCAGGCTGGGCCCACAGTGGGGGACGTGTGAGAGGCAACCACACACTGATGTTTCTCTCCCAGTCTTTCTCCTTCCCTTCCCCCTCTCTAAAAATGAATAAAATATTTAAAAATATATATATAAAAAAAATAAAAAATAAAATAAAACACTTAACAGGAAAGCCATTATACTTGGCCCTGACCAGTCACCAATTTAGCTCCTCACGAGGTTTCATGACCCACCACATCACAAAATACTGGTGCACAACACACTATCCCCTAAGTTACTGGTGTAAAACACTACCGTTTCTCCCAATTCTGAACTCAGCTGGGTAGTTCTGCTCCATATGGTATCTGCTGAAGCTGGAATATCCAAGATAGCCTCTTCACTCACGTCTGGTGTTCAGTTGGCATTGATGGAACAGCCGAGATTTGGCCAGGGATCTCTTTCCATCAAGAGGATAAGACCTGATGTGCAAGTGGTTATCAAGCAGAGGCTTGATGGTGTCCCTTGGACCAAATCACATTGTTTTAGAGTTTCATCCTGGAGGAAACTAAACAAGTGCAAATATCAGGTGTGGGTCCCTACAGGCACCCAGTGTTAACATTCTACTCAATCTTGAGATCCTAAGGCAATAACTGAAGTGATGATGCCTCATTTTCCAAATAATCAGACTCAGAGGTTAAATCATTTGCCCAGGATTACATATCTAGGCAGTAAACATGTAAAAAAAGTATCAATTCATGTTATAAATCTTTGCACACAGGAAGTCGTTTGTTATGATCTTTTACTGTCTTACTGTCATCTACTTACCTTAAAACTACTTTCATCCCTATCCCTTTTCCTTTCCTGATTCTCAGTGGCCACCTGTGGGTGACTTTGAATATCTGTGCTTCGGAAGACAACAGGGTAGAATCCAAAACTGCATGTTTTGTAGCATTATTTAAGTGAGAAGAAAATACAGCTGTCTTGTGATGAGACCACTTTAAAAGACCTGTAACTGAAAGAGGAAAATCCTCTACTTTCTCATCTTCACCAGAATGACAACACACCAGCCTATATATAGTAAACTGACTCTCTTTCTCTAAGCTTGCTATATTTTAGTCAAGGGTCCCCAACTTCCAGGCCTCGGACGGGTACAGGTCTGGGCATGTTAGGAACCGGGCCGCACAGCAGGAGGCCAGCTTGAATGTAATGTGCTTGAATCATCCTGAAACCATCCCCCAGCCCTGGTCCACGGAAAAACTGTCTTCCAGGACAGTTTTTCTGGCACCAAAAAGGTTGGGGAGAGCTATTGTTCGTTTTTTCCTTCCCCAGAAGGAAGAAAATGTTTGTTGCATCAAAGAATTAAGTCACTAGGAGCCTTTAAGAAAGATCTACCAGAAGTGTACCCAAATTTACAACATCAAGAAAGTCCTTTCAATATCAATGAGGCTTGTGGTATTTATTTTGAAGTATAGTACATTTATTTATCCATATATACATTTACTTTACATTATTACATCTTTCACATCAAAAACTAAAGCGTTTTTAAGAATTTTTCAAAGTCCTGTACGGAGGCTTTGGCAATCTCTTCACAAAATATTTCATCAGGCATTGATACCAATTTGTCCAAAGAGATGTAATTAGGTTTTGCTGGATCATACTGTGCTCTTCCTAAGTAGGTCAGAAACAAATGTCTTTCTTTGACTTTAAACAACCTTGTATTAAATACCTACAAAAGAAAAAAACAGTTAAAAAAATTGTGCACTGAAAGATGAACTATTAAAATGTTTATAAGGCTACAAATAAAGTACTGACCGCATGCTCAGTAAATATGTTAAGTGCCCAGGGTTTAAACCATATACCTTCCACTAAGAAATCATGATCAAAAAGACTCAAAACTCACAAACAGAACAATTTTAAACAAAATAAGGGCTACCCTGTAGGCCAAGAGTATTGACTAATCAATACAGAGACATGGGAGAAGTTGTTCAAAAAGCAAATCCTCAGGCTCCACCCCAGACCTACTTAATCAGAAACTTTGAGAGGGAGGCCCTTTAAGTCCTCCACGAGATTCAGAAGCCGGGCAAGTTTGAGAACCAAAGGTAAAGGTCAAGGTCCATGGCCCCCCCAAAATGTGTAAGATTTCACAATCTGTGAAGTTTCCCTATTTGTGTTTTGTTTGTCTGTTTGTTTTTTAATTCTGCTGATATCAAAATGAAATGAACCTGGCAACTAGGGAAGAAAAGTATACATCTTTCCCGCCTCAGGGTTAAAACTCCTAAGGAGGAGAGGGAGTAGCAGCAACTTTAAAAAGGAATCAGAATCAGGCTAAATCCCTACATCAGCTTCAAGGGAGAATTGGGAGATCCAGCCGGGCTGGAGAGAGCCCTGTGCTGCAGGGACAGACTCCCGTGAGGCACCCTGGCGAGGCCCAAATGAACCACATCCAGTGTCATGTCTCAGGCTCCGCTCTTGACTGTGTTTCAGGTGCACTGGGGCCACTCCACGTGGCACATGACCTCCAAGAGCCACTCTTTCTGTTCAAGTGGAAATAATATAACGGATCACTTGGCACAGACATATGTAAAACAACTGTTGAAAACTAAACTACAGTGACCAAAAAAAATTATGGTGTGCTAACTCAACATGGGATTGGCTTGCTTTTAAACAAAACTTTTTTCTCTCTGAAAAAGCCAATTACAGGTTGTTCTGCCTTCATTTTGATAACTAAATTCCCACTACTGCTCATGAGCAGCAGGGAGCGTCTAGATGTGTTTCTTTAGAACAGCGAATTTCAGCTGGCGTGCTGCAAGAGCTCTAAAGCACGCAGTTCCCGACTATTTAGTCAGGGGCACTGGCCTCTTTTCCCTTAGATCGTCAAATAAAAAAATAACAACATCCAACACAACAGAAGCTATCTGGTGTGAATGAATCAACATTATATTTATTTTTTGGTAACGTCAGCAAAAAATATATTTTTATTATATTTTTTGGTGTGCTGCAGAATTTTATAATTAGTTTATAAGTGCCATGAGATGAAAAAGGTTGAAAATCGCTGCTTTAGAAGTATGACTCCTTTGCACTAACTCTTGGCTTAAAAAATTACCATAAAACATACAAACAAGACCACAAAGAACTCTAAAGCTCCCAATTGTTCATTATAAATCTCCTAAATATGACATTTAAAGCATTTATATAGTTTATGAGCAGATATGATGTTACTTCTCTAATGGTTCAAGGTTACTTTCTTATTTGAGATTTGGGTGATCTTTCCAGTCCAAAGCCATAACTCAGATCAGGTTTTTTCCTTTTTTTGATTGTTAATAACGACAGGCCACTTTGCCGTTGGCAGAAAAATTTCTGTTAGTGATGCTTTAAATGACCAGGAATTAAAACAAAAACCCAGCCTGAGAGTCACTGATTCCCTGTTTCCTAATGTGGACTCCCGCTCCGCCCTCAGAGAAGCCCACAGTGGGAGAGGGACACAGAGCCTCAGGGGCTCCTGCACATCACATCCCTCCTTAACTAGGGAATTCCGCCTGTCATTGCCCTTCTGCTTTTGTTATCCATTTCCATCCATGATCCTGCCTTGAAATGACTAAATTAACCACATAAAATAAGTGCCAGCACTAACTGTTATTTGCTTGAGAAAATCAGTTTCCCACCAGAATTTTTAAAGCACCTGCCAAAAAATTTAGTCTACATGTGAGTTCCCTCACAGCCTATTGTCAGTTAATGTATTTTTCCATTAATAAGTGTTGTTGTTCTTTTAATTTTCCAGTAATACTACCCAGACCCCTAGGATCTTAAAGGTCCCCATTGGGAAGCCACATTCTACAGCCGGGCTTTCCAGAACCTAGAGTTGGGGTGCCTGAAATCTGTGTTTATAAACGTGATTTTAATGCATCTGCTCAAGTTGACAGCTTCCACTACTGGTAAAGTTACTGTCCATCTTTGAGACACCACTCATTTTGTTGACAACTCGAATGTCACTTCTTAGAATGGCAGCAAATCCTAGTTAAGAGCAGGGTTTTTGAACGCAGGGTTTTTGAACGCGGCTGCTGAAGTTCTAATCCCTGCCCCTTGTGACCTGGGTAACTTTAGACAAGTTATTGAACAAGTTATCTCTTTATGGTTACTTTCTTCATTTATAAGATAGGGATAATAATAATACCTACTTCGTATGGCTACTGTGATGACTAAATGAACTAATACAAGTGAAGCAGTCAAGGCAGGGCTGGCACACAGCAAGCACTCAATAGCTGTTCTTATTCCTACGATTTTCCTACCTCTTCTGCATTGAAGTAACTCCTTAAGACATGTGGTTAAGACTCTAACTTTATGTAAAGCAATGGCATTTTTAAAGCCCATCTTCCATGTTAGATTACAAATTCCACAAGAACTCAGGCCATGTCTGATTGATTTGTATATCCTCAAATCAGATTCTCTTATCATGCTTTAACTGTCACTGAATTATCTGCGAAGCCCCAGGGAAAAACCAGGCACCATTGCTTTTTAGTTGAAGATTACTTACTTCACAATTGTTCCACAGCCAGAGTAGTAGCACTGCAGGCTTCTAACACTTTTTATCATGAATGCATATACATTTGATAAAACAGAAAAATATTCTCTATTGAGGACCCATTCGTAGTGAAGTATGATAGGTAAATAAACATTGCCATTTGTGAAACGGTCGGCCCAAAAGCAAAACAGTTCCGAGAGTTATATTAAAGTCATATTTCTTTTGCTCATCTTTATATAAAGAACACATGTAGCAAATGGAAAAGGATCACTTTAATAAAATTCAATCTTCCATTTATCCAACGAATACTTACTCTAATCACATGGTAAGCAGGAAAGAAGGATGACTTTGATGAAATGCAATCACTCACTTGTTCAACAAATATTTACCTAAGGCCTACTAATTGCTCGGTAGAGTTCCAGGCACTGGGAATTCAGCTGTGTATACAAATAAAACAAAATCTATGCTTTCAAAGAGTTAACGTTCTTAAAAACAGGCAGATAATGTCACTCCCTAGGTAAAGTACGAGAAAGTCTGATTAGCTTTAAGAGACAATTAAGGCTTTGTCATTACAGCAAACTGGAACTGTTTTATGCTTTGGTAGGAGACCATTACAGTACAGCTTGTTAACTAATGGATTGAGATAGACTTTCAATGAAAAATATGCACAACACTGAAAGGACCTCTAGGGGAAGTGATCCATTTCAACCTTCAATGGAGAAAAACATAAAAGAGGATGCATTAGAGTCCAACAGGCCTAAGGAGGATCTGGTGAAATGTACACAGAGAAACAGATTCATCGTTTATTTCTTCCTCTGCAGATGGACATGGGTGCCCTGGAAGTTATAATCTTTTCACAAGCCATCTCTCCTTCTACTCTGTTTGCTAGGTGTGCTCTTGACAAAAAGATGAACAAAACAAATATGACCTTTCACAACTCTCAGAAGTAGACTGCATTTGGTCCAACTCCTTCACAAACAGCAAGGCATTGTCCCAAGTGAACAGCACCAGGCGAGAGAGTAGCTCCAGACAGAGGGCAAGGGCAGGTCTTACAGGGCGTGTGTGCCTTACCTGTGGGAACCTGACAATGACGTGGTGGGGAATACTCATCACATTGTGGACATAATCGAAGATCTCTGTAAGTTTCCTTTTATTTGCAGTTAACATCTTTGGGATTTTGGTGATCATATGCTGAATTTCGTTATGTTTAAAACCTAGTTCAAGACGATAAACCTAAAAGAAAGTAGAGTTGCTATAAATCATGAATAGAAAGTTATCTTGGTACTGTGACAGAAAACACACTGATTCTCTCTTTTTTTTTTCATAAAGATTTTATTTATTTATCTTTAGAGGGGAAGGGAAGGAGAGAGGGAGAGAAATATCAATGTATGGTTGCCTCTCGTGTGTCCCCTGCTGGGAACTGGCCTGCAACCCAGGCATGTGCCCTGACTGGGAATTGAACCACAGTTGTTTGGTTTGCAGGCCCACACTCAGTCCACTAAGCTATACCAGCCAGGGCTGATTCTCTTAAAATTTAAAATAAGGACATTAAAATCTGGTGATAGCTATGCCAGTGCCCTGGAGGGATCACAGCTTCCTACCTGTGGGGTAGCCTGAATTTCAAACCCCTCTCCTGAGAATGAGCTACTCACAGCATGCTGATCATCAAGAGGACCCCAAAGGAGTTATTGTAACTATGGGAGAACGAAGGCGGGCACAGGAGGCCCCTCCGGGTTATCGTTATGGGCCCTACCACACAGACCAGTGGTAAGAGTTTCAAAGTGCTTTTTGAGCCTCTGCTCCCAAATGTTATCTGAAAAAGTCTATGTCCAAATTCCAGACAGATGAAAATACTGAACACCCACATGTGGGTTCAGTCCTCTCTGTGGTCAGTAGCCTACACGTCCCCACCAGTCCCCTGCTTGTACTACTCTGGTTGCTGCCTTCCCCTGCCGCCCCCGCCAGACTGGAAGCTCCATGAGGGCAGGGACTCTCTCCTCAGCACCATGTGTGGGCAGATGCTCAAAAAAAAAAATTTATGACGGAATATAAAACACTTTAGGCATCTCAGAAAATAGGCCTTAGATAATAGTTTCATCAAACACTACCACAGCTTTATATACTAACTGGTCAGCTGCCCTTGGCTTTGTGCTCTACTCTGGGAGAAAAACCAGTGAAGATTGTCTGGTATGCTTGATGATAGGACTAGAGCTGGCAACTGGCACAGGTGCTAAGAAAAGTGACAAGCTGGCCACTTACAGAAGTCTTTTGCATCCAGCTCTAGGGGACCGGTTTGTTTCAGTCTGGCAAATGTGACTCAGCTCTGTATGGAAAACCTACAGAAGTGAAGTGGTGGGCAGGAGCCAGACCTTCAAACCGAGTTTTCCTGTGGGAATCAGGCCTAGAAAATGCACACAGACTGTCATGGCTTGCTCTTGCTAAAACTCCATCACCCTGGTCTAAAACAACAATGCGTATTGTCTATCTTCAAGGTAATTTCCAAAGCCTGTGTGAATTTTCCCAAGGACAGAGCTAATCACCTCGCCACCATTCCCCTCTGCATGTTATTTTCATTTCCTTGATTGTACCTAAAATGTAAACAATACTATTCTAAATAATAGGTAATAAATCTTTCTGATGTAAGACCTGAGGAAATCAATAAAAGCCTGTCTAGACAAGGGTCGAGGAGCTCTCCTCTTGAGGGAGTGGCTGAGGCATCCACAGACACTCTCCCCTGGAGAGAGTAGCCATGCTGTCCCCTTTTGCTCCACAGGACTGCTGTCCCCTGTGCATTTATTCTCATCATCAGCCACAACAGGCAGACTCTGCTGGCCGGAGTCCGCCACATCCAGCTTCCAAAACTCATCTCCCACCCGGGTGACACAGACACAGACTCTCATCCTGGGCCGGAAGCAGTTTCCAGGGACCACCCAGATACCTTATCCACCCCAGGACTTTAGGCATCAGTGTCTGCTGGGTGACTTACGTAACACCTGGTGAATATGTGAAAGTATTACCAACCAGAACAAACTGCTCGCTACAGATTTACTATATCATTTTCTATTTTCATCTTTTCGGAAATCACTTCATTTATAATGTAGTGTATTTTTAAGATGGCAATGGCAAAATTTATCCTCTTCAGATGACTAAAACACTTAAAGAAAGAAGCTGACTTCTCAAAAGTTTAAAGCGATCCTACCTTCATATTTTCTTTTACAGGCTCCAGACTTCCAGTTAGTAGCCTTGGGAGACGAACTACCAGATCTCTGGTCTATAGTTATAAAACAATCTGTTATTACTATTTATGCATATCCAAGCAGTTTGGAAAACCAAAGCACTAACAGAAATATAAAACTAAAAACCCTAAAATGACCCAGTCAGAGATGTGCTAGGAAACCCATAAATACTTAATATTTACCCATAAACTCATAAAAACTTAATAGTGTTTGAGGAAAAAAACAAATACTAAAAATAAAACTTAAGGAAATGATTTGATGGAGTATTATAAAATAATACAGCTATATGTTTAACGTAGCAGGCTTATTCATTCATACCTATTAGAAACATGAGATTTAACATTACTAAATGTAGCTGACATGGAAACATATAACCTTCTCCCACTTTGTTTACCTTCTTCACATTAAGTTCAAGTTCTTTCTGAAAAAATCCCAATCTGTTATCCAGTCTTTCCACTGAAAAGTTCAGCAAAAAAGGTGCATTTCTGACCATCTGTGTGATATCCGCCTTACTGAAATTTTTTGACTGTAGATAAGCCACCCTGAAGAAACAAAAATAAACATACGTGATAAACATTGACTAGTGGCATGCTATA
>PVKM010050125.1:0-10771 GCA_004027735.1 Carollia perspicillata
TGTGTCCCTCCAGGAAAGAGATAATTGCACTTGTGTAAACAAGAGGCCTGCTGACCTTCCTAGGAGGCAAGCCGGAGGCAAAATCATTGGAAGGGAAGGGAAGGTGAGTTAGTTGTTCTAGTTAATAGAGAGTTAACATACAGAGGGTTAAGGAAGAGCAGATTTTTATAGATTTATTGTTCCCTCCCTGACAGTTGTCAAAATACATCAGAGCTCGGTTTCTTCAAATACATCAAATAGCTTATGATTTTCATTCTCTGCATTAAAATTTAAAACTGTAACAAACAAGGATATCTTTCATTTCCTGCTCTGGATTTTTAAAAATTATATGACTCTTCCCTTCTATTTCTTTTTCCTGATTCTTATCAACTTCTTCTTATGCTCCATTCTCTCCTCCTTTTACTCCATGGTATACTTCTTTTTAACACCTGCGTTCCAACAGACCTAAGTGAAGATACATATCTGGGAATGTCTATTTGGGATGTGGATTCCAAATACAGATGAATGGATGTTGAAGTTCTACCTTCTCTAGGTGTATGCTTCCTCTGATTCAATTTAATGGACACTTGCTAATTGCCTCTTATCTGTGAAGCATTATTAGCCTTGGTCGGAGGGACAGCATAAGATTCTCTGCAGCAGAGATACCCACAATAGCTGAAAGACTGATGCCTCCAAACTCTCAGTTGCTCATGGCAATGACAGCACCCGAGGTTTGTGTGTTTGTCTGGTTTTGACCTTGTCACACTGCAAAGGATGCGAGCCGTTGGATCTGAGAAAGTTGCAGTCACTACCTGCACATGTCATTTTATGTAGCGAAATGCTGAATAAAATTCCATCCCCAGAAGTAACCTCTGCCTGTGCACGTGAGAGCAACATATTTAAGAGAAATTATGTGAATCAGAGAAAACGTTTTGGACTAGGACAAAAGAATAAATTGACTTTCAAATCTGACATTTAGGTTTCGGGGAACTTCGAAAAAGTCCCCTGTCATCTCTCATCGTGATTTTGCTGCATTAAATGAAGAACATAAACCTTTTCTTCTCAGGTGCGCAAAGTGTTAAATTAGGGAAATGTGCACGAAATGGCCTAGAGGACATATTTTTCCTACACTTTCATAAGTGACTTACTCAGGGTCACAGTACTAGTACCTCTGTTGGGATTCAGAATTTCTAAACTCCAATGTCAACATTTCTCTAGGTAAGCACGTATGGAAGCAGCAGTGTGTTTTCTCATCCAACCTTGTGAAAAAAACAACAACAGACATTTGCTGAACACTTGGAGAGCAAATCAAAATACACTCTGTAATAGATAAGGCATACTGTATTGAAAATTACTAAGACGTTTAATTTTCTTTCTTTTTTTTTTCCCCTAGGAATCGTTACTAAGTGAGAGTCCCAAAGGGGTCCAGCTGCAAGGGATGCTGTGGATTCAATCTGAACCTACTGGCCATTATTTCAATAGCTACTTGCCAGATCATTTCATATTCCCCAAATATGAAATTGTTGCTGTTGTTTTATATAGTTAGGGGCAAATAAAATTCATAACCCTCACTATTTTCATGTCTGCCAAGGACCTGTTTTTATGAAGGAATTCCAGGGGTCCATATCTGTTGTAAGTAAACTTAATATTCAAAGAATCCTTATGTGAGAAAAATCAGGAAACAATCAATAAAATCCACCTTTCTTCCTCCGTGGTCTTCCATGCTTATGCTAACTTTGTCAAAACATTTTAAATTTAACTCTAATTTCTTATCACAGCAGGGCAGGAGAAAAGAATCCATGCCTCCATCTCCCGCTATCTTTAATTTCTCATTTTTGAGACATGTGAATAATGCCATTTAAATCGATGGCCACTGAGAGAGCACCGCTAAGGACACAGGCACTGTACTGACAGTTGGAGATACAGACAAACGAGGTACAGGTCTCTGGTGTGGGACAGCTCACAATCCAAACATGAGGCGGGTGTGAGCAACTGCCCGCCCTCATGAACATCCATCGCCCCTCCCTTGAACCCCGCTTTCAGTGTGCGTCACTGGATCACAACACTTCCCCCACCGCATCTGCTTTCCGTATGTGCTTTTGTTCTTATGTCGGCCTCTAAATGGCCTGCCCCTCTCTGTCAAAATCCTTCTCTAAGGCTTTAAGCATCTTCATTTCTATAAAAGCGGTCCTGCTCCAGTCTTTTTTCACTCCCCACACATATGACTTACCCCTCATCTAGACCCTGGAACACTCGGGTACCATAAATACCGTGAGCCTAGATAGAAGCAGTTCCCATGATTCCACGTTGCAACAGGACAGCCCCATACCTAGAATCGCAACACCCACTGGGTCCCAGGAGCACCACAGACGGCGGGACTGCACTGTGAGGCACTGTGAGATCTCTACTCAAATGCCAAATTATTAGTGAGGCTTCGCTGACCAGCCTTTACAAAGGCAATGGCCCCCCTCACTGGCACCCTCTTCTTCCTCACCCAGCTGTCAAAGTCTCGGCCCGTACGCATCCTTGGCAGCAGCCCACAGACAATAAACCATTGATTTTGCTTGTTCACTAATGCTTTCCCTGCCCCTAGAACAGCTCCCGATGCACAGTAGGTTCTCAGTACATTTTAATATTTTTCAGTGACTCACTGCAGGAACGGGTATCCTTTTTCTCTCGTGGGAGCTTGTGAGGGATCTGATACAAAAGTAAGCACATACAAGGGAAGGACTACCTGCCCACCCCTTCTGAAGGTGGGAGGAGGTATGAGTACAGCCCACTCGCCCCACTTCTCCATCTGTACAGGGAACGCTCTGGCCCGCCCAGGGCTCACGAGCCAGAGCAGCTCTGTCTGCCTACGAGGGAACGCGCGGTGTAATTACCTTATGCCTGCGAAACATGCCGAATACCTCAGGATCAGATTACTGTTGTGCTTCTTCTCACTCTTACGTAAATATTTGCACATGTAAAATTTCAGCACCTTGACGCATATTGAAATGGTTGCATGGAAAAATGAGACAGATTGACTCAGCCACAGGTGTTGGCAGTCAGCACGGAGCAAGACAGTTCTTTGTCAGTGCGACAGCCAGGATGTGGTACAGCAAAAATGCAGAAGCCAGGCTCTGACGGGGGCGGGGTGGGAGCTGGCCCTGAAAATGCCCTTTCCCACTCGCCCTCTCGGGGGTCTGAGCATCCAGCCGGGCCTTCTGGCCTGCAGTCAGCGGCTGCCCCACTGAGATAATAAGGGCGGGTTTGTGTGTGTGTGTGTGCATTAAACGTGAACAAACCTCAATTTTCCACCCAAATTCATGCCGAAGCCAATGATCTATGTTACCAACAATTTCAGCTGGTGTGACTCAGTAATGAGAAATGCAAGATTCAGGGGGGTGGCATTTGGGTTCATGCCTTTCAATGAAAGCCCTGACTTTGTTAGGTGAGGGATTCAAGTACTGGAGCAGAAATTATGGCCCAAGCGCACTAAATATGTTCTCAAAATCTGAACTTTAAAGAGTGCTGGAAGCAGCTATGATCGTCCATCTGTAGAATAAGAAACGGGCCCGGGGAGTATGAAATATGTTAGTGATGGGCATACCGTAGAAGGGGTGTCCAGCCCAGGATGGCTATGAATGCAGCCCAACACAAAATCACAAATTAACTTAAAACATTATGAGATTTTTTGTTTTCACTAGTGTTTGTGCATTTAATGGGTGGCCCAAGACAACTCTTCTTCCGGTGTGGCCCAGCGATGCCAAAAGTTTGGACACCCCTGCAGAGAATTTTATACGAGAGAAGAGTTGAACCTGTACTCCACAGTCACCTTCGGGCCTTCTGCAGCTGTGAACCACACGGTCACCCCGCTGGAACCTTCTCCCAGAAACATGGTGCCCATGCCCAGGCTTAGCTTTGTTATAAATACATGTTTATACGTGACTTCTGTTTGTCTTTTTGTGTGCTTTCAGCGCCGTTTTCAGTTAGTTTCGATGACAATCTTCAATAACTGCTTGCCAGTGTGTAGGAGGCACATTACTTTAGAGTTCATATGAAATGTAAATAAGACAAATGCTGTTTTTAAACCTGTTTTTCCGCATGTCTATTTTCAAATGTGATAGAAAGTGATGCCACTTTAGAACAGATTCCATTATGACAATTCTCATATTTTATTATTGCAATTTCATATAGCCGATGAATAGGAAATGGAACATGGTGGGGGTATTTCCTCTTAACTATTGTGGAATAGCTACCGATATGTACACAGAGAGTGAGATAAAAACCTCAGCAGGCACCGCCCTTACGAACATCCTCTCCCTGCCTGGTGATTCACAACCTTGTTCAGTTCCCACAGAAGAGAAAGGTTTCGAACATGTAGTAGTCTCCCCTTGTCCACCGTTTCCCTTTCTGCATTTCCAGTTATCTGCAGTCACCACTGGTCCAACATGTGCAATAAAAATGTTAGAAGCAAACTATTATAAGTTTTCAACTGTGCACCAGAGTGGCATGAGGAAGTCTCAGGCCATCCTGCCTCACTCCACGTGGGACGTGAATGAGCCCTTTGTCCAGCGTGCGGTTGCTGGAAATGCTCCCCGCCGGTCAGGTGCTGAGTAGCCATTTGCTTATTAGATCGTCTGCCGTGGTATCACAGTGACTGCGTTCAAGAAACCCTTGTTTTCCTTTGTAAGGGCCTCAAAGCCATTTACATAATTTTTATTAAGGTATATTGTTATACTATTCTATTTCATTATTAGTGATTGATGTTCATATCTTACTGTGCCTAGTTTATAAGTTAAATTTTTCCATAGGTGTGTGGTCAGGAAGAAACATGGTATGTATGTATATATACATACATACATGGTATGTAGTATGTATATATATAGATATATATACACATGCACACAGTGGGTGGGGCTTTCTGTAGTTTCAGGTGTCCACTGGGGGTTTTGCAATCTATTTCCTGCAGGTAAGTGGGGACTATTGTGTGACTTTGTGAAGTTCATAGAACATGATTGATAAGATGCTACTTTGAGATCAAGTCATCTAAACTCAAGTGACTTGACTGAAGTCACAGACAGAGCAAAGCTAACCCTGTAAGAACTAGAGGGGACGACATGTTTACTTGACCCGGATTCGAAAAGAAGGAAGTGAGGACCAATGAGGTTTGTCCTCAGCTCTTCCAAATTACTAAATGGTTTAGCTGTATCGCCCCAGGCCTGGTACATAGTACCGTTTGCTATGACTACTACTTTTGTCTCGTGGTGCTACTTTATCCTCTGCTGAGAATGAGAGCCCGGGCTTCAAGTCTGCATTTTGTTTCACCATGTAAACGTGGTCATTACTGTTTTCATTTATAGCTCGTGAACGTATTTGTTATGAAATAGCAATTAGGCGATCTCAATTCCTGGCTTACAGAGATCCACAGATGTTAGGGTGCAGAGGTAGCTTTTAAGATCGATAATAAATACCACAGCAACATCATTAAAGTTAATGGGACAGAAAGGAAAGTTTCAATAGTAGTCTATCACATGCAATAAAATGTTACCACTCATGGAAACTACTTCTAAAGAAACTCTCCTGATATATCTACGTAAAAACTCTATGTAATGAAGGCTACGCTTGCATTTATCAACCAGCTCAACCCTGTTGACCTTATGCACACTAACATCATTAATTTACTGAATTCCATAGTTCTGCTCCTCATGGCCATATAACAAAGCCTAGCTGATAATAAAACAGTCACATGTACGTACGATTTTGAATGGGAAATTACACATGATGGGAAATAATCACAGATTGTAAAGTGATTCTTAAATCATTTTTTAAAATGTGTGATCTACATAGCCACATGCTCCTAAGTCCCTGCCTATGAGAACTACAACCTTATGTCTATTTCACGTGTTTCAAGCATAGAACCAGGCACATAAAGGTAAAAAAAATCCACTTACTCTATAAATACTTATTAAACCTGTATGGGTAGAAATAGCCACTTATTTCCATATTGTAACCACACATTTTCTAACCGTAAGGGAATACTGATCAGTTCTTATACTCAAATTTCTTAAGAATCAGGGTTTTATCCCACGTGGGAAGTCTTTCAGGTTTAAAAAGTGAAGAACTGATTCTCTAGAGACAAATTATTCTCTTTAAGTAGCTGTATTTTAGACCCCTTATCCAATATTCCTGACTCACCCATATTTGCAGTCATCTAAGCTAACAATCGTTCAAGAACGTTCTGTTATTTTAGCTCTTCCCTTTAAAAAACTTGACGCAATCCTTCAAATAACAACAACAATAACAAATCAACGATTTCATTCCTGTATACATTTTCTTCAAGGCACTTCAAAAAGAGTAAATAAGATGCATTTATAATACAATTATTTACACCGGCATCACTCCACTCGTTCGGGAAGCTCCAGGAAGTCAGGGCATGCCTGCCCCATGCATCGTCCTATTCCTGAGCGTGGGAGCGATCAGCAAATTTCTATTCACTGAGCTGAAAATAAACACGAATCTGAAGGAGGACATTGACATGTTTAGAGACCCCTTCTTCTTTTACTTTTTTTTCTGGACTCGTTGACTTCTTGCCGTTCCTGTTTCCTTTCCCTAAGCCTTTCTGTCAGGAGATGGAAAGCTCTCTGCAGGAGAGCTTGAAATCAGACCAATCTGGTCAAGATAGCACTCTGACTCTTACTACCTGAGCAGCTTTAATTGAATTTAATTAATGTGTGCATGGCTTCCATTTCCCTTTTGCAAAGTGATGATCATAGCACCTGCCCACATGGTCACAAAAAAGTATAAGAGATGGCACACAGTAGATGCTCGGTGAATGCTCACCTTTCTTCCCTTGACTTTCTGAACAGAATATGCTCCTAATATCTAGAGTTATGTGCCAGTGTGGTAAGTGAGAAGTCACCGCTTCTGGAAGGAGAAACTGACCTAAAGAAGATGCATGTGTGTTGTGGGATGTTCTTACGTAGCACCCTGTGTCCCTGGTCTGTTTTCAGTAATGCCATCGCTACTATTCCCAAATAATTAGATGATCGAGTGCGGATACAGGTAGAATATGAGAAGAGAACTCAAAGGTATATGCCAAGCATCTTAAAAGCATCCATTTTTCAAATCCAAAGTTTCTTGGGATCTGAAGTTGACAGCATCTAATTACTTTTAAGGAAGCTCATACGTTCACCATGGTCATCTCTGAGTTAATTGCATCTATTTCTTCATTTATAATGTGGTTCTGAAATATCAGGAGGCAGCACAGTGCTAGGCACTGGGGTGTGTGGTGAGAACTAGATACTATCCCTGTACTTAGAGTTGAAACTGCTTTTAAAAAATAGCCTTTTCAAAGAAGAGACATGATAATATTTCAGGCTTTAGCTGGAAGAAATGATTTCACAGAGATGCCTATGGAATCTGACTTTCAAGGAAACAGATGGGGTGTTTGTATATTCCTCCTACCGGCCTCTCAGTGGGTTGGGAATCTGCGCACAGGACCTACCTAGGCTTAAAGGACAGTGGTGTCCTGTATTAAGAGACCCCCCTCCTCTGAGCTTCCGTAATTATATGCACGTAATCATGGACAATGCGATGACATTAACTCTCTGTTTTCCAATGGAGAACCTGTGAAAGTTAGATAATCCTTCTTTCTGGAGAATATATCTAAAGTTACACTTATCACAATATCTAAAAACAATTACTGAGCACCGGCGTTATGTTCTATATAGCCTTCCGTAATCTCAAGTGCTGCGAAGGCCGAGTGAGGCCATGAGGATGGGGGAGGTGGTGGGGCTATACAAATAAAA
The DNA here is from genome assembly GCA_004027735.1 of Carollia perspicillata. Classification (NCBI taxonomy): domain Eukaryota; kingdom Metazoa; phylum Chordata; class Mammalia; order Chiroptera; family Phyllostomidae; genus Carollia; species Carollia perspicillata. The sequence continues at coordinate 7,773 of PVKM010050125.1, forward strand.
TCCGCCGTCCTTAAATAAAAATGCCAAAAGTATATGTGAGTCTGTGTGTGTGCGTATACATAATTTTTGAGTATATAAAGGGCTGTCAAAAATGTACTCCTCTTATTTATTGGTAAGTCTTTGATATTCTTAGATAAACCACCCTTCTCCACAAAATCAATGGAAACACATCTTTGTCCTTTTTCATCCAGCCGTTTTGAAGGAGTACAAAGGAAACTCAACGTTATCTATCAATGGAGAGAAGAAGTATCAGCACAGAGATAGAAACTGCAAGTGAACCCTGCCTGGACAGGACGCACAGTAACTGGGGAAAGTCCCTGACCGAGCTGGTCTGCTCAGGTTGGACGGCTGTCATTGGGGAGTAAGTGTTGGCTTCTTTTCCTTCCATGTAAACCCATCCCAAGGTACCCCAGTGTGACAGCAGGCGCTACATGTTCAGGAGTCTGTGTGGTTCACAGTCTTCTAATTCACCATGCACTCCCAAAGGCCTCGGTTTCTCTAAGAATGCATGCCTTCAGCCCTGGCAATGGTCAGCACTGCAGGCTCCCTCTGAGCGTAAAAATGATTTGTGCAAAGGTGTAAGTAAAATGACAGTCACACTACATTCAGCTCGCCCAAGTATACTTAATGATTTTATGTGCGTGGGGGGAGGAGATTATTTTTAGTAATCACAAAACAGTTAATGTGAACACAACACTTACTCTCCCTACCTTACCTCCCACGAGAGACTCCAAGCAGGGAAATAAGTGATTGTGAAGTCGGTGTGTGCAAGCAGCCAGTTGTCATGCTCACTGGGATATGAGGATCCGGTCATTAGCGAAACTGGGGAGGAACAGCCCTTGTGGGGGATACTATGCATTCATATCGAACCGACTAGAATATTGATCTATGAGATGTTTAAAGTTAAGTTTGCAGTCATCCTCATCAACATCATGTAATTTGGATGCAGTGGCACAGTGAGGTTTAAATATTACACACTTTAGATTCTTGTTACTCACCCATTAATTCATTCACTGCTTCATTTGTTCAACAAATATTTATTGTGAGCTCTATGTCCTGAACTCTGTCAGCTGTCTGCCTTTGGCCACATCATTAAACATCAAGGATGCTCATGCTCCTCATCTTTAATAAGATATTTCAAAACAGCTACTTTCCACAGCATGGGGTTAAAGAACAACACCAAGACACAGGCATGCAATTGTTACTGCCTATGATTTTTCACTCAGGACCCACTGGTGCTTCTTCTACCTGAAATGGAAGGAACATGAGACAGGCAACTGTCTTTCTCTATATTGTCTTTTGATCTAAAAAAAAAAAAACCCATAGACTTACACAATGATATTCCCTCTGCCCCTTGGCTGTTCTGAATGTGTGTGTGTGTGTGTGTGTTGTCTCTCTGCCTACATTCTTTCCTCACCAATGATAGAAACCTATACCCTACACCAGGTAAAAAAGACAGATACTGGATGAAGAGAGCACGAGGAGGACATCCCCGTAGTAAGGAAAGCACAGTCTGGCTCCCTCCCAAACCCTCCTGTCTATCCGCTTCCTGCCTGACTTCTCCAGGGACAATGCCTGCTCTTCTCCCAGGAGTCATGGAAGAGCCTCCAGGTGTTACAGAAAAGCCATCTTTCCTCCTTCCCTACTCCTGGCCACCACTTTCTGGGAGGGCCATATCTGGGGTGTTCTGTGAGTTCTGTAAGTGAGTGAGCCATGTGATGGGTAGAGATACCTCAGCTTTGACCGGCTCTTAGAAAGAGTCCTTATCTCCTGTGACATAGCTGTTCTGGACAACTGGTCAACCAGCTCCCTTCCTCCCCATGTGGCTCCTGCCTTTCAGTCAAACTTTCAACTACAAGTCCAAGGCTTTTAACAGAAACTGGTGTCTTGGAATTAATATCACTAAAGTACTTTTTGATTTACTATTAATAAACAGCTTGGGTTTTTTTCTAAGTAGAAATCTCCTATCAAGGATATCACACTTTGTTTCATTAAATACAATAAAGATAGAAAAAAACAATATTAGAGTTATTCTTAATTTTCGAAGACCAAATTCCAAGTATGGAGTACCTTTTTTCAGTATCACGAATGCTTGGAAACAGTTTTATTATCAGTGGTTTTATTGTTTGTTTTATTTTTTAAATGATTTTATTTATTCATTTTTAGACAGAGGGGGTGGGAGGGAGAAAGGGAGAGAACCATTGATGCAAGAGACAAACATTGATTGGCTGCCTCTCATACATGCCTGACTGGGGACCGAACCTGCAACCCAGGCATGTGCCCTGACAGGGCATGGAACTGGTGACCTTTCAGTTTGCAGGACGATGCCCAACCAACTGAGCCACATGGGTCAGGGCTACTATTGGCATTGTTAAAAATTGCAGACTTAGTTCCAGGAGATGAAAACACTCATCCAAAGTCATACAGAAAATTAATAAAAGAATTTGGATTTCTAAATTCTAGCTTACATTTATTGGTTCACAGGCCGGTGCTCAATCCAGCTACACCCATACCAGCTGGGTCTAGCCTACATTTATTTTACACTGAAAAAAAAATACCTTAGAGTAAAAAACTCTGATATCATTCAGGAAGTGAAAACTCTTTTCCCAGTGTCACCCCAATATTTATTTTTCCTCTGACCACATATCCCTTGATTTTTCTCTGGCTAAAATGCCTTAAGTTTATCCTATTCTGTACCTGTCACTTGTCAAAAGTACAAGGAGTATTCCGGGACACAGCCTTCGGCAGGACCTCTCTTTTTTTTTCCCTCACCCTAGGACATTTTTTCATTGTTTTTAGAGAGAGAGGAAGGGGAAGAAAGAAGGATAGAGAGAAACATCGATGTGAGAGAGAAATATTGATCAGCCACCTTCTCACACACACCCTGACCTGGGACGGAACCCGTAACTCGGGCATGTGTCCTGACTGGGAATTGAACCTGCAACCCTTCAGTCTACTGGGCAACAGTCCAACCCACTGAGCCATGCCAGCCTGGGCTC
>PVKM010050126.1:0-10796 GCA_004027735.1 Carollia perspicillata
TTTCCCCACTGTGCACGAAAACAGCACGGGAGCAGAGAGTGCAGTGAGACTGGTCTGCCCTGCCAAACATGGCTTTCAACAGCGTGGCGGTCCCCGAGCGGATCCTCCGCCACCCTCGGTTCCTGTTAAAACTTGGATTTAAAAGTCCCTTACAGGAAAGGTGGGCTGGGGACCCCAGGAGCGTTTGGCTTGGTGTGCACACAAGGGACCTCCCTTCTCCAGACATGCTGTGTGGTGGCCGGGAGCCCCAGCTTCTGAGCCAGCAGTCCTGGGCCCGCTTCCTGCTAGTTGGGTGACCTTGGGCCAGTGACCTTCCACCCTGAGCCCGTTTTCTCATTGCGAACAAGGGGAACAAATGGCCACAGCACAGAGCAGCAGGTGTGAGGGCGGTAGTTCCAGAGACGGGGCCGCGCCCACCGACGGCTCGCTGCTCGGTGAGGGGAGTTGGACCGCCAGCTCCTTTTCTTCCTGGGACTCCCTCTCCTCCCTCCATCCCTCCCTCCTGGGCAAAGGGGGCGGGGGTGAGGCTGGAGGGGGTGAGGCCACCATGCACCACCAGTGGTCCCTGCCTTCAGTTCTCCCCACCTGGGGAGGGACGGGAGCCATGAGCCCAGGCAGCTGCCGGGCACGTGGCCTACGATCACAACACACGCCAGCATTTGCGGAGCATGGGGCACGAGGCTCAGACCGGGCTTCGTGCACAGCCTCTGCTGGTCCTCAGAGCGCTCTTGTGGGGGAGGGGCGGTCCTTACTCCCATTCTGCAGATGAGGAGACTGAGCTCAGAGAGCTTAGTTAACGCATCTGAAGTCACACATGGCCCGAGTGCCGGGGCTGGGATTCGATGCCAGTCGTCACCACACTGCCATCTGCCTGCCGAGCAGTCAGGGCCTCCGGGTTCTTCCAGGCCAGAAGGCCGGGGACAGTCCCTCAGAGGAGCATCATGGAGCCTATGAAGCCACGGCGGACGTCCTGGAGACCCGTGGAGGCAGAGGGACCGGGCTCGGGCTCGGATCCACCCTTTACCTACTGTTTCGTCCCCAGTGGAAGACAGGGGACACCCAGGTATGTTTGGGGAACAGCCGGGCTCCCACCGACAGAAGCGAGTGGGGCTGGCGGGGGGTCGTCATGGGGACGGTGGAGGCAGGCTGGGCTGGGATTTAAGGGTCCTGGGGAACCCTTGTTCTCTGGGCAACGAGAAACTGAGTGTGGTCAGCTAAGGAATAAAAGGGAAGACGGGGGTCTGGGGATGACCAAATCAAAGACAGGTGTCAGGAGCTGACAGTCCCTGGCAGTCTCCATGTGTCATCTGTTTACTGACTAGGGCCATCCTGGGACTGTTACCATCTCTTTTCATGTCCCCAGCTAACACGTACGCCCCTGGGGTCCGGCGGGAGAGCCCTGTGCTTGGGTCTTGCGGGGCCATCAGGGTCAGCGTGTCCAACGATTTGGTGGGGCCGCTGCCTCCTGCTGTCCGCCAGCCAGCCCTCCGTCTCCAGTCCTCCTCCTCCTCCTCCTCCTCTGGTCCTACACACAGTGTCACGAGGAACGGCTGGAGGCGCCAGCCGAGCAAACCGGGGCCCGGGGTGCTGTGCGTGGGGTGTGGGGCTGTTTTGCCTCCTGTGTTGGCGTTCTCGGCGCCCTCGATCCGCGGTGGGAATTCCAGATGGGAGGGAGAGCGAGGCGGGCTGTTTGATTAGTAGCGAAGCCAAGTAACACACACATGGGCCTGCCTCTCTGGGTCTTATCGGGGCGCTCAGAAGACCTTCCAGAGCTGTGGCTGTCAGAGCCGTGTGCGCACCTCGGCAGAGCTGACAGCTGAGACGTCTACTCAGGGGAGGGGGAGGGGAGAGAGGGAGAGAATGTGCACCTCAAGAACTAGAAGAATTTGATTTTAATATTGCAATTAGCAGCTATGCTGATCCCATTAATCCACTAATTACTCGGCCTTACCTGTGCACACAGGGGTCATTTAAGATCAGCAGCACCAGCCCCCTCTTCTTACTGGACACTTGCTCTTCCATTCATTCAGCAAATACTTACTGAGCACCTACTGTGGGCCAGGCGCTGGGATGCCCGTGTGGCCCCAGACAGGCAAAGCCGTCCCACGTGGAGCTCGTAGTCCATGGGGATGTGGGGAGGGGCGCGGTAACCAGGAAACCGTGGTGCCCTGCGGGAGGGCTCCGTGGGAGGGCGCCGTGGGAGGGGAAGCAGAGGCTCCGGCGGGAGCAGCAGGGCTGTCTGCCTCCCCACCCGTCTGAGTTTCCTGAGGGCAGAACGAGCCATCTCAGTCCTCGTCTGTCGGTCCCCAGATGAGGCCCATGGAGCGGCCTCAGTGGGGCTTTGGGTGAATAGCCGTCACCTCAAACACCTGCGAGGGGTCAGCCGTGGGCACTCACAGTTGCTGACCTCATCTCCTGCTTGTGGTCGAGGGGACTGAGACAGACACTGCTTCTCACAGTGGGTTAATGAGTGGTGGAGTGGGGATTCGAACCTGTTCTCTCCCGAGGTCTTATTCCCCCTACACCTCTTTCTTCTAAAGCCAGGCCTCTTCCCATCAGCACCTGCTGCCTTCTCGACAGCCTGGGGCAGGTGCAGGCTGGGTGAGGAGGGGCCAGTGGGAAGGAGGAGGAGGGGAGGGCAGTCAGGGTCGAGATTACCTAACATCTTGTGATGCCAAAACCCAGGGATCCCCTGACTCAGCAGGAGAGCAGTAACCCTGGCCGGCCAGGTTGGGTTGTCACGCCTCATGCCAGCTCATCCCACTCAGAGGTTGGCCCTGCCGGGGCCCAGGAGGGCCGAGGGGCACACACCACTGTGCTCACCGTGCCTGTCCCCCACACCGGGCAGGAAGCTTCCTGGAGCAGGGGCTGGTCTGCCTCTCCAGCCCTGACACAGAGTTTGGCGTACAGTAGGCACTCAATAATAACTGCAGGTAGAAACAATGAATGGATAGGTGGGTACATAAACTGACCCTTAAATTTCCCAGAAGCATTGCTACTTTATCATCTGGGTCATTGCTCATAGGATGTGCTCCGTAAATGCGGGTTGCTCGGTTCGTGGTTAACATCGCCTTCAGTTAGAAGCATTTCCTAAGCACCTATTTGTATTTGGTATAATTCTGGGCTCTCTGTGGGGTGGACAGAGATCCATCCCCTGTCCCAGGCAGACATGACAAATCCATCGCCAAACAGCCATGACTAATTGACTGCGGCACTATGGCCCCGTAACTGGGGGTCCCTCTCAGCACAGCCCGCTGGGCAGTTGATATTGCCCACGGGAACTGGCCCCTTCTCTCTGTCCCCTGCACGTCTCCATGCCAGAGTCTGTGCGGGAGACAGCAGCGGGGCAGCCGGCGGAGCGCTCCCTCCTCCATCAGCAGAAGGCACTCTTGTCTGGTTATAAAGTGTGGAGTGGTGGGTGGGCCTGCCTGGGGAGAGGTTGATGGTGACAGAAACTCACAGGTCCTGGGAGCCGCCGTGACTCTGTGGGTGGGCGCTGAGCTCCGAGGCACCTGCCAGACCGGGCGCTGTCTTCCAAGGGGGCCAACGAGCTGGGCCCTTTTGGGTGCCTGGGGGTGGGGTCTTCCTGAGGCCACATGTAGGGGACTCTGTGGGACAGCAGCCAGCCCCATCACTCCATCAAGGCTCTGTGTGTGTGTGTGTAGGTGTGTGTGTGGTCAGCAATGATAATTAGAACAGTTAACCACCTGCGGCCACAGGCGCTCACCAATCCACGCAGGTGCCAGGAGAGTGCAGGAGTGGGCCCGGGGGGCCCACCACTGTGCCAGGAGCTAGCCTGGGGAGCTGCTGGCTGGAGGGTTCCAGGGAAGGGTCCCAGATGGCTCAGAAAATGGGTGGTGGGGGGCTCCTCTGGGGCCTCCGGGCAGCGGGCCTTACCACCTGGTAAATGATGGAGCCTGTTCATGTCTCGAAAACAGGGTCTGTGCTCCTTGCACGGACCAGTTGCAGAGCAGCCGCCGCCGTCTCGTGCTGAGAGGCTCTTTCTGGAAACGGTCCTGTCCCATTTGGCTAAGGAGTTCCAGTCTCGTCCTCAGGTGCCCCAGGCCCCGCAGGCGCACCGCAGGCGCTTGGTCCACATTGGGCTATTTAGCTACGGAAGGACAGCCCCCTGCTGCGCAATGCACAGGTGGTTCTGGAGCCTTCCTGGCCCGTTCACCCACTGCTGCCTCTGTGTCATTCCGAGGTCATGCTGCATGCCGCCCGGGCCTCGCCTCTGCATGTGCAAGGCGTGTTAGTGTCAGGCTTCTAATACAAGCCAGCTAGCTCTCGGCACACATGTCTCCGTTCCCTGGGGAGCCGTCTTTCTGTGGGTCGTCCAGAGAAATGTTTGTCCTGGGTGAGCTTGGAGGACCAGGGCCCGGCGGTTCCCAGTCGTCCACAGTGGTAGTGGCAGACGGGGGTGGGACCCTCGGGCACTGACAGCTCATCCCACTCACCTGACGGAGGAGATCGGCGGCCCGGGGAGAGGGACGGGGTCTGAGCTGGCACGGTGGGGGTCCAGGGCACTGGCTCTGCGTCTCACAGGCCTGGGTTTGCCTCCTGGTGTGGGGCTTGGAGCAAATTGTTTCGCCTGTCTGAGCCTCCACCACCCGTCTGCAAGGCAGAACCAAGTCAGGGCACCTCCCCCAGGGTGCGTCACACCAACCAAGACGTCTGTAGAGAAAGCCCTGCAGTGTCCTGGACTCTGGGGCCGAGGATCAAGCCGGCGCTATGAGGACCGACAGAGAGCACAGGTGGCCGTGGGGACGGGCTGTGCTTCTGGCTTCACACAGGCGCCCCAAGCTGGGCCCAGAGAGTGAGTTAACCTGGACAGGAGGACAGGAGGACAGGGCACATCTCCCAAGGTGACCTGGTGTTACACTCCCTTTGGCTTCTGGTGTCACCCCAGTTTGGCCGCCTCATGAGTTCAAAGCCAATGGCAGCGTCTCGCCTTCCCAGTGGGCTGAGCATTCCTGTTGCTCACTGGGACCCCGGGGACTTGGAGGAGCCATCCTGGCAGTGGGCACAGCATGAGACATCCTAGAGATTGTGGGGACAGCCAGCAAAGTCCATAGAGTGAGGGGACAGTGACCCATCATTAGGCCAAGGGTCATGACATGAGAAATCAGACAGGTTTCCAAGGTCAAGAGTCATAGTTTGTGGCTGATGGTAGCTGCCCTGTCCTGGGGGCTTCGAGCAGAGAGTGACCACGAGTGAGGGGGAAAGAGGGACATGCCCGCACACCCAGGAGCCCCCAGATGCACAGGTGTGAGCAGTGGCTGGTTCTGCCTGTGCGACCTTTGCACCAGAGACCTGCTGTCTCTCAACGCGCTCTGGGCACCCCCTGGGCACTAACGGGGCTGAAACCCCAGCTGTCTGCTGGTCCCCCGGGAACTGGGGGGGCAGCCCTCTCGAAGGAGCTGAGCAGCTTTTCTGGGAGGAGCTGGGCTCCTCCTGGGCTGAACTCTCTCCCTACTGTGCTGCTGGGGGCTCAGGAACGAACGGGACAGTCCCGTGTGGAAGGAGACCCAGCCGTGTCGGGGTGGGGGCGGCACAGTGGCACATGGGCCCACGCAGCAGACCTGTTCTGATGGCCCGCCCTGCTGCTTGCTGGCCATGCGTCCCGGGGAAGGGCCAGGCCGCTGGGTCCCCAGGTCTGTTACCGAGTGGGGACTGAGATGCGGGTGCCCTGCGGGGCTGTCAGGCAGGAAACACTCCAGGCAGGAGTGTCTGCTCAGGTCCGAGAGCCTACACCCGTGACCCGGCCGTGAGGCCTGGCTGCAAACACCGGTCCACGCTCAGCCCCAGCGCAGATTCAACCTGCGTGTCTTCCCCTGCAGGGCGGGCAGGGTGACAGCGTACTTCACAGGGCGATGGGAACGCAGGAGCCCAGGACATCTGCGGACGGCTGCAGAAGGCCAGAGCCACCTGGTGTGACGCGCCTCCTAGAAACCAGCGGCTCCTTAAGTCCTCACGCCGAGCCTCGGCGCTGGGCACCAGCATCGTCCCCATTTCCCAGAGGAGGCACCGGGGGCTTGGCGAGGGGAGGCCTGTGCCCGAGGCGACTCCCACGGCTGTCACTCACATCAACTGCGCCCTCACCGTGTGCTTCATGCGCATCGTCGCGGGCAAATTTTGCAATAACCCCAGAAAGAGAGACTTTTACTCGTCTCGGCTTTCATTTGGGTAAACTGAGGCAGGAAGGGGCAGTAGCTTACTCAGGGTCACACAGCTAATTAACAGGAGAGGCAGGACTCCCACCCCAAAGTCAAGCTCAAGAGCCCTGGGCCAGGGCCACCGGTCACGCTGCCCCCCTGCAGAGCACACGCTGTCCTTGTCCTGCAGCCCGGGGCCCCCGCAGACCCACCTGCCGGGGGAACGGGGTCCTCCGGGTTCCCGGGACCTGGCCGCCCCAGGCAAGGCAGGGCACAGCAGGGGCCCCAGGCTGGGAAGGCGTGGCCCGCACACTCTGCCAGGGAGATGGGCACGGAGCTGGGGTTGGCAAGCCCGGGCTGCCCGAAGGCCATCAGCCCCCGGCTCCGGAAGAGAAGTTTACCCAGCAAAACGCAGCGAGCAAAGGACACGCCTCCTCTGGGCGTCTGCGTGGGCGGCGCACATCTCGGGAGATGTGTGGATGGAGGCGCCGTACAAAATGCAATCAATTATGAATCACCATTACTGAATTAATCACAGCATGATTAATAAAGTAATAATAATTAATGGGAGTGTGGTCTGGGTATGAGAGCGGAGAACTGACAGACAGGAGGCGGGGTGCTTCCGGCAGCCTCTGCCACTGCCGGGGACGGGGGCGGTGAGGGGGTAGCCTTGGGGAAGGCCCAGGGCCTGGGTCTCGCCCTCTCTCCCCCGCCCCTGCCTTGGCCATGGGGTCGAGGGCCCAACCTTGCCTGGAAGCCCCTAGAAGGTCCTGCCTGGGCTGGTTCCCAGGATCGCACCTCCTACTTACAGCCAGGCTCAGCTGCTCAAGGTCAAGGGGACAAATCAAAATCTCGGTCTGGCATCGTGGAGAGGGAGTGAACAAGGCGAGTGCACGTCGGGGTGGCTTTGGGGCTTCCCTGGCCTCCAGCCGGTGGTGGGAGCTCGTTTCCTCGGCCTGTCCTTTTGTCTGTCTGCACGAGGATTTGCCGTCTCTCGGAAATCTGCAGAGGGCCTGGACCTTGAGTTCGCTCTCGTGGCAAAGCTGGCGGATCGTCTTTGTGTGACTCTGTAGTTAATTTCCCGCTCCCCGTCCACCTGATGACGCGTCTCCTCGCCGTTGGACTCGAGCGCACAGAAAGAACACAGACAATGGTGCGTGCCATCGCCCCGGCTCCCGTCACACGTATGTACAAGGATAGCCACGTACACATGTCCGTCTCTCTTTACAGGGCCAGGTGGAAGAGACTTGAACGCCTTGCCCTGCAGTGCTTTCAAGAGGAGAGCCCACGCACACGGCGCAAATGAAAACTGCCGTGGGGCCGAGCCCCACCGATGAAGAGCGTGGCTCGGCTGCTGTCGAGAGGGGCCCGGTGATGGTTTGGGGGGAGATTCGTTAACACTCTCCTGCCCCTGGTGCTCGGTTCCTCGTCGTGGCCGGGAAAAGGTCATTTGTCATAAGGCACCGTGATGAAGTTGAAAAATGAACATCCCCTAACCACCTGGTCCCTACGTGGCTGGAACCCTATCTGTTCCCCATCCTGAGAAATAAGGACGTCACTGTTCACTCGAAAGGAAGGTGTCTCTTGGAGGCTGCTGTGGCCCTCGCTCAGCCCAGGATCAGGGACCACCTCCCTGGACCAATCCCCTCGTTATGCAGATGGGGAAACTGAGGCCAGGCGCAGGGGAGTGATGATCCCAGGCCACACAGCTAGTTTGGGGCCAACCCCTCCCCCCAAAAAAACCCCATTATCCTGACTCTCAGGTCAGTGCTCTCTCCACCACCCCGTGATTCCCAGGGTCTGCAGTTGGGAGGTGGAGGGCAGGCTCTGGAGTGGGCCCCTGAGAAACAGTGCGGGCCTCCGTGGCCTGGGGGGCAGGGAGTCCGGGGAGGCGGGGCCTGCAGGCTGTCGAAGACATTGTCCCCAGTGGCACACAGCTTTGCCTCTGGGTCACAGAAGCCACCCCGGCAATGACAGAAGGACACACGCAGGCCCTGCACTGTGTTTGAATGAACCCCAGTAAGACGCATCCTCCCCCAGCCTTGTCCTGACAGCACCTGGACAGGCAACGACGGAGGAGCCCGGTGTCCCCGGGGACTGGGGACCACGCCTGGGGCGACAGCGGGCTGAGGGCTGCCTGCAGGCCCAGTGCTCGAAAATCACCCTGAGACCTGTCCTCCCCGAGGAGGAGCGTCTTCCTGCTGGATGCCCTGTGGCCAGTGCCCGAGGCTGCCGGGCATCTGCTCTCAGGGACAGCTTGGGGTGGTGGGTCCCCCCCCGGGGGCTGGGATCTGAGCCCCCAGGCAGGAGGAGCCACTTGACAGCCTTGGTTTGACCCCTCCTTAGAAAGGAAAGACTCGCTATTCACATCTCACAGGTGGGGAAACTGAGGCCCACAAGCAACCTGTTCGGGGCCCCAAGTCAACCATCTGGTCAGGCAGTGGCAGAGTCCCACTGGGGGGTGGGGGTGGGGGCCTGCGGGACCTGCCTCCCAGGCCGGAGACTTCCTTTGCCTCGGGGCCTTAAGCAAGGAACTTAACATCTCTAAGCGTCGTCTCTACCCCGGGACTCGGCTCAGGGGAGTTAAGTCTCAGAGCTATTGGGAAGAATCCGTGGACAGTGCACAGACCGGCTTGCACGGAGCCTGGCATAAGACGGTCATTTGATAAACGTCCAACAGTAATCACTGTTGCTATTAGAGCACAGAGCATCTCCGGCCCGGCGTCCTCTGCCTGCTCTGTGGCAGCAGCCCCCGTGCTACTCAGCGGCATGGCCCCTCCACGAGCTCGGGGGGCGCCAGGCCCCGGAAAGCGTTAGGGCACCTGCAGCAGGTGGCGGCCGGGCGGGGCACCGAGGGGCCACACCTTGCTCCCATTCCTGACACCCTCTGTGACCTTGGATGGGTCCCCCTCTTTCTGTCTCTGTCCTCAAGGCTCTTTGTTCTCGACACACCCAAACGAGGGTGCTGTCTGCTGGGCGCTGCCCTGAGAGCCCACCCTGGAGAAGGCGGTGGGGGGGGGCCCTGAAAGCCACGTGCCCCCTGCCAGACCACAGAGGAGCTCTTCCCGCCACCCTGGGAGGCAGGCCGGCAGGAAACCCTCCGTTGCAGGGGGAGGAGACGAAGAACCCAGGGCCGCCCGGCGTTGCCAGCTGGGTGGTCTCTGCCCTGGCCCCTTCGGGCGTCCTCCCCGGCCCTCCTCAGGGGCTGGCACGGGCCTGAGGCCCTCCTGCCCCCCTGCCCCGCTGCTCTGCACTCCCTCCGAGATGGCTGGGCTTCTCAAAAGCAGGGCCCATCAGGGTGGAGGCGGCGTGTGTCAGCTGGTATTCAGGCTCCGGTTGTGCGCTCCAATCGCTCCCCCTCCCCATCTCCCCAAATCCACCCACCCACCCTTTACCCACTGCTTGGGGCCTTCTGGGCGGCAGCACTCCGCGGAGGGAGTCGGAGCGGCAGCCTTGAGCCCTTGGCTGCTGGGGTGGGCGGACTGACTCACTGGGTCCCCTCCCCGGTGCCACCGATGGGGCAGCCCCCACGCCCATGGGCGCTGGCACCCCGTCAGGCCCCGGGGTCCGGGTTTCGGGAAAGGAAGCTGCAGCCCTGCGGCGCCTGACCCGAGCTGGCCGAGGACGCGCCCTGCGCGCGGGGACCCGCTGGCCCCGGGGCCTGAAGGGAGATGTTCGGGCAACGACCCCCCAGGGCAGGCTCGCTCCCGCGGCCGCCTGCGGGGGCCACCCTGGCCGCGGGCCCGCCGGGACGCCCCTGCTCGCGGCGCCCCTCCCGGGGCCGTGGCGCGTCCCCCTCGCCTCGCCGTATTTCCTCCCTGCACCTTTAAGAAGACCGTTGCTCCGTGGTGGGATGGTGTGTTAAAGCCACACAGAGGAAGTTACGCAGCCCGGATCAGACCGAGAGATAAAAGCCCCGATGGTGATCGTGAGTGATGGCAGGAGGATTTAGCCTCGGCTTTAACTTGGAGCGGAGTGCAGGGGGGCCGTGAAGCGCCCCGCCACCCGGCCCGCCCCGCGCGGGGGGATGCCCCGGAGCCCCGACGAGCCGCCGCGAAGCCCACCCGGGCCGGGGGCAGCCCGGCGCCCGAGCGCGGGTCCTCTCCACGCCGCCCCGGGGGCCCGAAAAGTTTGCACTTGTTAGCGGCGACCTCCCGCTCGGCCGGGGCGGGCGATGCTGGCGGCGCGGGCGGCCCCCTCCCCCGGCCCGCGTCCCCGGGACGGCTGCGGGCGGCCCCCCCGGCGGCCGGAGGGCGCCCCGGCCCCGCGCTGACGGCCCCGGCGGCGGCGGCGGCGGCGGGAGCGGCGCGGGGACGGAGCAGCAGCTCGCAGCCCTCAGCCCGCGCCCCCACCCAGCGCCAGCCGGAGCGGGGAGGCGGTCCTCGGCCTCCCGGGTCTGCGCTCCGGGAAGCTGCTCCGAGCCGGGGTAAGGCGGGCGGGGAGAGCCCGGCCGGCGAGCGGGGGGAGCGCTGCCGCAGCTCTGCCAGCCTGGTTTCGTTTTTAAAGGGCTTCGGCGCCCCTGCAGGCTTCCCCGGCCGGGAGCCGCGGACAGCCGCCCGGCGGAGGCTCGGATGCAAAAGTTATCTGGTCGCGGCGGTCGCTGGCGGAGGACCGGAGCCGGAGAGGGGCGTGTGAGTGTGC
>PVKM010050127.1:0-10790 GCA_004027735.1 Carollia perspicillata
CGAATGGAATGTGTTACAACTTACTCTGTTTTAGTAGAAAAGTGTACCCTGTAACTACATCTATTTAAAGAAACATGTTATTCCTATCATCTTGCTATACACACTCCATTTAGTAGAATATTAAAAACATTTAAACCAGCTGCTTTAAAACTATCTATAATAACACATTATAATATAAAAATAGATCATCATGTAGATACCTATTTCCTAATCTTTGCTGTTTAATAAAGGAAGGTTATGCTTCTGTTTCTCTATTTGTGCTGACCAAGATTTGTCTAACATGTCAACCATGTGTTATGGTTTATTCCAATCTGCTCTGTTTGGAAGATGCCACTCCAATAATCACTAGACTTGGAGGAAAGTTTGTGAGAAATAAAACTAGATGTTTTAAAAAGACTGAACAGACTGCTTCCATGTGGATTAGCATCATTCATATCTAGGATACTTAAGGTGCTTTTACAATGAAGTAAAAATTAGAAATATATTAAGTAATTTAAAGAAGAGCTTAGCTTTTAGGGAAGCCACTTTTTTATTTAGGAAGAAAAGACTTGGCTGACATCCCAAGTTTATTCCCTCCATTTTCCTGTAACCATATATAGAAATTCTAGCTTACAGAAGTCATACATAACCTAACTGATGGCAAACACCAAGGTCCTCAGAAAAAGACCTCTGTGGAATAGTATATTTAAGTCTAGTAATCCGCTCTGCAACTATGTACCAAAATCAACACAATAGGTGATACCAATTAAGATCCTGAAATAAATTAGACTAGGCACAAAAAGTCATCAATGAGGACTGGAATTTTAATCAGTATTTAAAATAGAAATCCTAGAAGTTATATTCAGTTTTTTCACACAACTGATGCTAGGTGATATTAATTGTAGCACGCTTGATAACATTTAAAGTACAAAAAAATAGTGGAAATTATGGAGACTTTGCAGCGGGTGGTATATGTACAATACAAGTGTGTACACATATACACTTAAACAAGGCATGCAGAGTAGAAAAAAAGTTGGTTATTTTTCTAACACAGAAATTCAGTTTTATCACTTTTAAATGCTTAAAAGCTAGATTTTATTATCTAGAAACAACTTCTTAAACTATCATTTATTTGTTTAGTCTACAAATATTTGTTATGATCCAAAGAAATATAATGTTGAATAAGACACACAAGGTGTATATAATCTGGCAATTACAAAGTGTTCTATTCAGATTAGGCATAGATATTGTGGGCACTAAATGCAGGGCCCATTGGTGAGGGCTAGAGAATACTCGATGAAGTGACATTTACAGCATCTACAGTGAGTTCCAAAATTAAGTGGGACTGGCAGAAGAGGTAGAAAGGAAAGAATATTCCAACTTGAGGGAATAGCCTTTAAAAAGATTCAAAAGTAAGAAAAAGTATAATAGCTGAGAAACCGGTAATCTTGAGTCATTTATTAACGTTACTAATAAAAAAAAAATACCACATATTGAGAGCCTACTACATAGTACTACATAGCCTTCTTGCACATACTGCTTCTAGTATTTATAGCTTTCCCATGATCATTATCCCCATTTTACAGAAGAATAAAGGTAAGGGTCAAAAAGAATAACTTCCTCTGTCGGGGAAATTATTTACATGACTGAGATGAACAAAGATCACTGGGAAACCTGGCCGGGGCGCCTTTCCAAGTTATCTCAACCATTCCAACCTTCTTTGTCTGAGATATTTTTTAATTCTACAAATTACAGATAACTGATAGTAATGCAAATGATTATTTTTTTTACTGATAAGCGAATTACTTATATCCAGTGGAGTTGTTAACTGATTTCCTTCCCCTAGGTGGAAAAAGGCAGCTTCCAATCTATTAAGCAATTCTGTGTCTCGTATTCCTGGTAGCCTATACAGTGTCCACTCTTCTCCTATGAGCTATTTGTAACATCTTGCTAATTATTATTAACTAATGAGTTTAAATAATACTTTTGTTGTGCATTTATGTGTGCTTTTATGAGTCTTGATTTACTTTTTTTAAGAAAATTATCCTTTAATAGCCCCAAGGCACAATGCGTCAGAATATGGTTCCTAAGACAAAGTTCCTTCCTTTACCCACAACTCACTTCTCTCCTTTTACTCCTGAACGTTAATGACAACATAATTTTTGTAATACCTCTTGAAAAGGGTCTCACCAAATTTTTTAAAGGCGATATGATAAAACTTACTAAAAAGTCCAGCATGAGACTACTTTCATTCTCTCATTAACTTCTTCCCATAACTGTAATTCCTCAGCCCCCGTAGAATGAAAAAGGAAAATAAAAGGTACCTTCTCTCATTCCAAGGCTTGTCACAGCCAGGCAACCACAAAATGACAGAATAAGACTCCAGCTCATGCCATGTCGTGCTGTCAAGCATAATTCAAATCAAATCCCACCAGGCAAACTCTAGGATGGTTAAAATGTACTGATACAATAAATAAGAGAAAGTTGGTGACTTGGGGTAGAACTTATGAAACCCTTGTCTCCTGCTCTTGCTGCATAGTCTCTTTAATGTTACATTACTTTTCTTGACCTTGCCTTTTGAAGATCTCAGACTGTTTCTGTAGAACAAAACTAATACCTAATGATAAATATGCAAAGCTGTACAATGGAAATTGAGTGGTAAATTTCATTGTAATATAAAATACCGAACAACATAATGGGCCAATGTTATGGTATTCATTCAATTCACAAGGAAATTGTAAAAACTTTAATTTAAAAAGGAAGAAAAATCCAGTGCACACACTTATATAAAGATGTATTTGTTTACCTGCTTAACAACACTGACAGCAGAGAGCTCCTGCATGTTACAGTGACACATGTTAAAGGTATACTTCCTTCGAACCAAACATTTACTTTCACCACTGGTGAAAGGCAACAAGATCTCTTTACAAAATCTCGTCTTTTTCAATAAATTTTGCATGAAAACATGTTATCCTGGCACAAAGTTGCCTGCTGTCACATTCGAAGTATGATAAATGTTTAATGAAAACAACACCACACAGCTTGGTGTCAGACAACAGCTATCACACGGCCCTGCTTTGATCCAGACAGACACTTAAAAGGGCTTCTAAGCACACTCTGCACCACAGAATTCTATAACCTATATGCAAATAGGGGTAAATTAGCATAAATGACTTCCTGCTGCATAAAGAAATAAGAGGTAAGGAAAAATATGACAGGCTCTAAGAGTATGTAACTGCTGTCAAAACTCAAGGGTCCAACATTCCCAAATCACAACATCTTCTGCTGAGCACTTGGTAAGAAAAATCTCATCAACAGGAATTTATTACACAAAACTCCACAACTGAAGACACTGGAGCATTGCCAAGGTCAAAGCCACAACTAACATATCTATAAAGAATGATTACTACATGGTACTGGACTTCTTATACACATGGCTTTTAATATCTATAGCTTTTGAAATATTATTCCCATTTAACAGAAGAATAAATTAAGATTCAAAGACAATAATTTGTCCTGTAAAGAAAAAATTGTGAATGACTTAAAATGAGCAAAAACTGTTATTTTTGCAGAGTAACTTTCCCCAAATGTAAATACCTTAACACACTTTAAAAAAGATACACAATTCAAAACAGCTACATGTTTATTAGTAGCAATTCCTATGAACAAGTGTGTTATCTCTGTTGATATTCTTTCTGCACTTATAGTCTATAAAGATATACCTAAAATAGTTGCAATATAACTAATATAACGTTTAATTACATTGCATAGAAAACTTTTTTTTACTTTATTTTTAATGTTTACACTATTACAAATGACCCTATCCCCCTCTACTTTGTCCACTTTTCCCCAGCCCTCGCCTCCCCTTCCTTCTGGCCTTTACCATACTGCGGTCTGAGCCTATGGGTTACGCATATATGTTCTTCGGCTAATCTCTTCACCTTCTTTCATCCACGCCCCAGAAACCTCATCTCCTCTGACAGCTGTCAGTCTGTTCCATGTGTCCATGCCTCTGATTCTACTTTGTTTATCAGTTTATAGTCAAGTTCTTTTATATATATATATATATATATATATATATATATATATATATATATATATTTATTTAATTTTATTTTATTTGTTGTTCAAGTACAGTTTTCTGTCTTTTACTCCCATCCCAGTCCACCCCCCCCAATGCTCCCCACCTCCCTCCCATTTCCACCCCTCTTAGTTTTTGTCCATGTGTCCTTTACACTTGGTTCCTGTTATCCCTTCCCTTTTGCCCTGAAATTCCCTCCCCTCTCCCCTCTGGTTACTGTCAGCCTGTTTTCTATTTCAATGTCTTTGGTTCTATTTTGCTTGTTTGTTTGTTTTGTTGTTTAGGTTCCTGTTAAAGGTGAGATCATATGGTATTTGCCTTTTACTGCCTGGGTTATTTCACTCAGCATAATGCTTTCCAGTTCCCCAATGTTCATAGCAGCACAATTTATAATAGCCAAGTGTTGGAAGCAACCTAGATGCCCATCAGTAAATGAATGGATCAAAAAAAAAAAAAACTGTGGTACATTTACACAATGGAATTCTATGCAGCAGAAAGGAAGAATGAGCTCCTACGCTTTGCAACAGCATGGATGGAACTGGGAAGTTTATAGTCAATTTCTTAATGAAAGACTTTATAAATAGGTAAATACAGGCTGTGGGCTATATTTGAAGCTCAATTTTGCTGCTGTTCCAGTGACTTCTATATATATTCTGAGAAAGAGTTAAAGACAATTGATTTAGTAGCAGTCACATTTCAGTATAAGAAATTCTACTTAAATATATACACCCCTCCCTGCCAATACCCAGCAAAAAGAACTATAGTACTTCAGTTGTCGGGATATGGGTATGTATGTCCAGCGACAAGCAGGGAAGAATTCATACCTCTCTCTAAAATTACAAAGCTTCAGAAAGTTGTAAAGGAAGAGAAGTATAAACTCAACTGTCTGAGCAAAATATTCCAGAAGTATTGACAGGTACATTTCTCAAAACGGCTACTAAAAAGTTAATATTGGAATAATAAAAGTAAAGCCTTTTCATAGTAGCAAATCATGAAGGAGAAAACACTTTAGGAATGAATACTAAGGTTTCTTATGAATTCTAAAGCTACTCAAATTAAGAAAGCATTTTACTAGGTAATCACCACTTTAAAACCAAATTTTCCTAACTGGTGATTTAAATAATGATTGAAAACAGATTTAAATCAAATCCATTCTTAAGAATGACATTATGATTTAAAGTAAATAATAGATTGCCACTGATGGCATTGACATAGTTATTCACAACTAATTATTTAAATAAATCTCTAAAATATACAGTAGTCAACTATACTTTATGGAGTTTGATCAAAATATTACTAAAGAACATCCAAAAACATGACAATCCAGAAGACTCAGATGGGGTGTACAATGTTCACAATCATCAACTATGTTGGCATTATGAGATACCACGATGAATTTCCTGTTTCTGATTTTGACACTCAATAAAAATTTGCTTAACAAAATCACATTAAGCATCCAATTTCAATCAACCTAATAACCCTATTTATAACATTTGTTTTCATGTAGCAAAGATGAGTCCCTACAAAAGAAATTGTTTAACAATATGGTAAATATTTAAGTTTTTAAAACTTGGGGAAAAACTAATAAAACAAGACAAGTATAAATGTTTAAAAGATAAAATTTTCTTAGAAATCAAAATTTATAAATGTAAATCATTAAAAATTAAAGTCATTAAAGCTGCTTGATAAAATCTAAGATAAGAATCAGTGTCTTTCTTATATTAACCATTCACGTACTGTTCTAAGGCAAGACACCTTTTAGTCTCTACAAACACCTGATACTCTTCTAGTTTATGTCAGTTCTCCCTTATTTGGCAGATTGATACAATGAACAGACCAATTAATAACATTATAAGACAAATTATAATTATAATCATTCAAAAGTTCCAGTAACCTCCAGAACTACACTTAATTAGCTGCTACTTATAAAAGGCTTTTCAGAATTACCGATTCCATTTTTTTCTCAAAAGTCTAATAAAAAGCTCTTCCTCGTTATTTAGGCAACCCTGCTTGAGCATCCCTTTCTCTCCCGTTTTTATTTCTCCCAATTTATAAAGTACTCCTTTAGCATTACTGTACTTACGCTCCTTGAGTTCTACTTTGTAAGTGCATGCTTTATGTCCTATCAATAATTATATTGATACCTTCACACTGGTTTGATAAAAACAAAGATTGTTATGTAGAAGAAGCAGAAGTATATGGGTTGTTATTTTCTCTTATAGGAGGAAGAATCTACATTATATAGCACAAGATAAATACTTGTTACTGGATTGTACAATCATAAAAAAGTCCTAATCAAATTGTTTGTAAATCTTTTCATTTTTTCTCTACCTACATGTGTTCTTTTTTTGTATACCATTTGGAAAGAGACAGCTAATAAAACCATCATAGAAATAAATTTAACAAAGGCCTAAAAATTTTGTAGGTTTATTAAATAAAATTAAATATAATTCTAAATAAACAGATGAAAGCTGATATGGGCATGTAAAAGGAAAAAAGAGAAGGAGAAAAGAAGGAAACTTATTACTGACAAATTTCTGGCCTGAACAGAGAAAAATAAGGCACAGAAAATTCCTTCAGTTCCCTAATTATTTTCTAGGAAAGTTTAAGCAATAGCGTATCGCTTAATCTCAAACCCTATTTCTCATCATCGGTAATTACGTTATTACTACAAAAGTGAGGATAGTGCACTATTAAGCAGTATAAGGGGTCTGTGGTCAGTGAATTTGAACTAGAAGACTGCCATATACTAGCTCTATGACCACAAACATTCATCTGTAGAAATAGGGTAATAAAAGCACCTATTTCATGAGGTTGTTAAAAAAATTAAATGAGATAATGCACGTCAATTGCTTAGCAAAATTTCTTGATACTTAGAAAATGTATTTAAATGTTACATGCTTATTATTACTATGTCCACTGCAAGTAAATCATTTTGTTCATACCTCATGAAGTAATGATCATATCATTACTCTATTTGTACCTTCATTGGCTCCTGCCTGCCTTTAGAATTATCTCTAAACTCCTTGACATAACTTACAAGGTGTTACAATATCACCTCTCTTCATTATTTCTCTTCTACTCTAAACCAAGCTCCATTAAGCTTCAGTTCTTCAAATATGGAGGCAAGACCGAGGCAAGACCTTGCTTGCCTCCAAGTCTTTCCATATGAAGTTTATTTTGCATGCAACATTCTTTCCTCTCTCCTTCTTTTGCTGTAGAAACATCCCCTCTTTTTCGAGAGCCCCTCCCTGACATGCTGACTAGTCTAGGCAACCAACTTAACGTGCATGGAAATATCTTTCAACCAGAATGCATCAAGACTGGAAAGCTGACAGGCTGAAACTGCCCTGTTGGAAGGATAAACAGGGCCTGGGTCTGCTTATCTCCAAGTTACAGGGTCCGGCCAGAATAATACCCCTTTTTATTACAAAATCTTTTATTACAAAATCATGAGCATGTAATTCTGTAACATAACGATATCATACTCAAGCACACCACATGACATTTTAGGTGAAATGTTCAAATTAAAACTATAAATTATACACCCATATTATTACCTTACAAACCACACTCAACCAGGCTTTACTTCTGCCAGACCCTGTATTTGTTGTATTAGCAATAAATGTACTGAGTACTTATGTGTAAACCAGATGTTGACAAGCTACAACTCTTGGGCCAAATCTAGACAATTGTCTATTTTTGTAAGTAGGTTTTACTGGAACAGAGCCATGGGGTTCATTTGGTATTATCTATGGCTGCTTTGCTGACAAAAGGGCAGAGTTCAACAGTTGCAATAGAGACATGTGGCCCAGGAAGCCTACATTATTTACCATCTTGCTCTTTACAAAAAACTTTGCTGTCCCTGATTTAAGCTGCTGTTAGGTTTTGTCACTTATGGCCAAAGCATCCTAACTTCCATGATGTTACTGTAGATACTTACATATCTTCCATTCTCTGTATGTTTATTTATTCCACCTCAATGAAATCCCCAAGTAGGATTGACCTACCATTCTGTCCATATTTCCAAACAGTAGTTGACAAATAGAAGGCATTTAAATATTGTTGACTGAACAAGTGAACAAATGAATGAATGAGCATATCTGATCAATCACTAATAAATATTTATTAATAACTAACACGTACATTAGGTACTCCGAGTGATACAAGATATAAGCCCTGACTGGTGTGGCTCAGTGGATTGAGTGCTGGCCTGTGAACCAAAATGTCGCCAACTCAATTCCCAGTCAGGGCACATGCCTGGGTTGCAGGCCAGGTCCCCAGTTGGGGGCCTGCAAGAGGAAACCAACTGATGTATCTCTCGCATCAATGTTTCTCTCCCTCTATTTCTCCCTCCCTCCCTTCCTCTCTCTCTAAAAATAAGTAAAATCTTTAAAAAAAAGAAGTAAGACACATTTTCTACCCTGAATGGCTTAAAAATCAGGTTTAAGAAATAAATACATAAGCTTTAAAAAAAGGTAAACTTTTTTTGGAGTAAAGCAGGGTGCATCGGTACATATATAAGTACTACTATATTAAATGTATACACTAACCCCCTCAAAAAACGAATGCTGATTTCACATCATACCAAAAGGTACGAACTTGTGTGTCCTCTACACTGACTAGGGGAGAGGGCACTCTGACATAGCACCACCCTGTACTGTGGTCTACTAAAATCATGGAGATGACCCAATCAGGCTACTCACGGCTTTTGGCATCAGTACCCCGTGCCCTTCAACCGACAGCTCTTGTTTTGACCTTGTGCACTCATTTGCTGAGATGCAAGAAATAATGACAAATACAACATTATCGTCTTGTGAACCTGTTATTCTGGAATCAGTCCCTGGAACACGATCAACTCCGAGTGAAAAAGTAGTCTAACCTGTAAAGCTGGCCCCAAACCTCAAGACTAATGTTGTCATCATTGCCATGAGAACCTTTCCAGAAACCACCTGACCTCCATTTTTTATTCATGCTCTAACTTTTCTTACCTTTAAAATTTGTAAAACAATACTTAATATAATACTAATTTTATACTGTGCAAAAAAAATAAAAGTTGGTAAGATGGACAGCAAAAATTTAATGACCACTAAAAACCATAAGTTATACATCTTATAATCATGTGGTATCTAAAGTGTAAATCAAAAGAAAAAAAAAGGAACAAGAAGCAAGACAGGTCCTTGATTGACATAATTTATGCATCCTTTTACTCCATGTTTTCCAGTTTCACAAACCTACTCAACATTCTCTCTTCAAATCTATCATCTTCCCAACTTTT
The DNA here is from genome assembly GCA_004027735.1 of Carollia perspicillata. Classification (NCBI taxonomy): domain Eukaryota; kingdom Metazoa; phylum Chordata; class Mammalia; order Chiroptera; family Phyllostomidae; genus Carollia; species Carollia perspicillata. The sequence goes on from PVKM010050127.1 coordinate 9,339, forward strand.
TCCCTTTATCAACAGATTTCCCCCATGCTCTCTCTGATCCTCATACTATTCTACCAACTCTGTTTAACTTAGTCTCCCTATCCTCCTAGCCAGATATCCAAACCTATCCCCTCCCCTACAACATTCAAGAATCCTTAAAATTACAAATGGGCAGAATTCAGAATTTTGCAGAATTACAACCTGCTCAACTTATATTAATGGCTGTAGGGTGACCAAGAGAAAGAAAGTTAGATAGCAACGTTAATCCTCTTCCATAATACACGATAAATTTATTATTTCAACAAACACTTAAAAACCAATGATCTAGGCAGGTTTATATAAAGCAGTGTAAATCTGGAATAAAAAATAAACAGACAGAGAACAGGGAAAAGATAAGGATTAGAGAAGAGTTCCATATCCTTTACTAAACTTAATTATTCATAGACTCAAGATCTCAAGAAACCATATCCAAGACCCTGGTAGCTCTTCAATTTAACACTGAAATCTGATTGATACACTAAAAATAAACACTTTTAATGTAAATATTAAAGTGAACATATGTAAGGTGTTGAAGGACTGACAAAAGAGGATAAATTCCAAAATGTTTTACTTCACAGAATAAAATCCCCAATGTCAATTATGAATAAAACAAGGAGCTGTAATTTAAGCTACTGACCACACCTTATTCGACAGCCTCTAATAAATAGTTATAAGTGAACTTCACCCTGCAAATGGACAGAGCTAGACTAACTGTTTCAACAATACCAATTCCAGAAAACATAAATTCCAGACCTTATATGCACACACATTCACTCTACTACACAGATACACCTTAATACTGTCCAAGCTCCCATTCTACACTGAAAGAGGCCTAACCAATAGTAAATCACATGGTCATTCCCGTTGTTTCACCTTTAATCTTTTGCTTAAACATCTTTACAATACCGTAATGACATGTTTAATCATTAAATAGTCTTCAAATTTTAAATTCATATTCATGATAAAAGCAATCAAATGTAAAACTTTCCTAAAGAATTTTTTAAGTTTTCCTTCACTGGCATACTAAGCTTTGACAGAGCGTTTATTTTGTGTTTCTAAGATTTGTTACATGAGCATTAAATAAAAATAGGAATAGAAAACAGTAAAAACTTGGTATAACTATTTTGATTTACTTTCCTCTGTCGCCTTTGTATGCCCCTCTTTTTTTCCATCTAAGTAATACTTCCAAGAATGAAAATTTAGTTTGAACCCTGCCATGAGATCACTGAGTCATCAATGCCTGGGATTTGCTGAATGTTCATGGAAATACCAACTTACCCACGTTTGATGCTGTAGAACTCCTTGTCCTTGCCTTTATCCTTCTCCTTCCCTCTTTTCTCCTTCTCTCTGCCCTTACATCGTTCTCTGTCCCGAGATCGACTACGGGTTCTTCTGTGACTGGACCTTTCACTGCTTCGACTATGGGAGCGTGGA
>PVKM010050128.1:0-10786 GCA_004027735.1 Carollia perspicillata
GAAGAAAAGGGGGCAGAGGCAGTGTCTCTGCCAGGAAGATAGGTTTTGTCTCCTTAGTGGTTTATGGTCCCAAGGTCTCTCACTCGGCCTTAGCCATTGGGGGTTACAGCTTCTGAAACCAGGCAGGGCGGTTCCCAACAGTTCAGGTGGATAATCCAGGTTAATCTCCCCACCTCAAGATCCTTAACTTAATCCCCTCTTCAAAATCCCTTTTACCACAGAAAGTAACATTTACAAATCAATGGGATTAGGACCTGGAAGTACTCGGGAACTATTGTTTGACCTTCTAAATTGGGCATTAATAGAATCTCATAGCTACATAGTTACCACTAAAATGTGATTGTCTCAGATGCTGGGTGTACGCCGTCATCTTAGGCTTCATGGGGTCCTGGGTACACTGAGGTTCCTGAGGATGCCTGGATCTGGTTCATGGATGTGCAGCTAAATTTAAAGCCAAAGGGGGTTGTACAGGAAAGAGTTAACATAGCATGTCTGAGCCTGCTTATCCTTGGAAAGTTCTGTTTATAAATTTGGCCTTTACATGGTGTCCGGGAACTGCAATTTGGGAAGAGTTCCCGCCATTCACATAACTGATCAGAGTGGTCATTTTATCTAAACGGCAGGTGGTAAACACAAGGCCTGCAGGCCGAATCTGGCCCTCCACCTTGTTTTATCCTGCAGCAGCACTAAGCTCCTTGCCCCTATTAAGGAGTAGTTACATTCATACAGTCCTAAAATTACATTTGCCCCTTCGAAGGCAACTGTCAGGCCTTCGATGTGGTCCCCGGCAAAAATGAGTTTGACACCCCTGATCTAAACTGTTTGTACAACCAATGTGGTTAATGATGAATACCTGCTTTCCTTCTGGGAGTCTAGAATTTTGGTATGTGTTAGGCAGGGGGCACCTACATAACCAGCCCCCCGTGGACACTGAATCTCTAATGAGCTTCCCTAGTAGACAACATTTCACACGTGTTGACACAATTGTGTCCTATGTGACTACTGGGAGAGGACTTTTGGAAGCTTGTCTGATAATCTTCGAACTTTTCTCAATGTGCCTTTTTTTGTTTGCTGACTTTGTTTTGTAATTTGTCACTGTAAAAATCTTAGTTGTGAGTACAACTATATGCTGAGTGTTGTCAGTCCTAGTGAATCAGTAGCTGGGGGAGGGAGGTGGTCTTGAGATGGTGTCCAAAATGTTATTTGCCAGTCCAACTCGGTCTCACTGCAAATATATAACAAAAGCATTGCATGGGAAAAGTAAGAATGAAAGAACGAGGGATGACAAAACTTCAGTGCTTGGCGGGCTGTAGAACCATCCCTGGTATGAAACAGAAGTCTTTATGAGAGGTAGAAGTTAAGTTATGGAATTTGAAATTTTATCTCCAAATCCCGGGGAGTTGGCTTGCTAAAGTGAGGGAGAAAAGTGCAGCCTTGTCATGCCTTTTTGTATTTTTTCTCCTCCAGGTAGGAGAAGAGGCCCCGAAATTCCCAAGGGTGAGCTTGCATAGGTTCAAAAATATGAAAAGATTGTTACTCTTTCCTTCCAGTGGAAGGAAAGAATGTTAGATGCATTCTGAGGATTAGAGCAAAGTAAACGAAAAGGGGAAAGGAGGGATAAAAACCACTCCAGCCATTTCTTCAGCCTAGTTGCCATCACTGCTACCCTACCCACCTACGTTCCAGATGAGAGTCTTCCTTGGTAGCTGTGTGGTTAACCTCGTAAATGTTAAATTTATTGGTAGAGGGTTGAGTAAATTTCCATTTAAAAGGTGGGGGATGATGGGTTTAAATACTTTTGTGTTTTGTGACTGTTGCATTTGGATGTAGGATAAGACTTGATATAAAATGCTATATGCTTGTGATTTCTTAAATGCTAGAGGAAACAAAATAAATCACTGTAACTGATAATATATTTTTAAAGATTTTATTTATTCATTTTTAGACAGTGGGGAAGAGAAGGAGAAAGAGAGGGAGAGAAATATCAGTGTGTAGTTGTCTCTCGAGTGCCCCCTACTGGGGATGTGTCCCACAACCAGGCATGTGCTCCGACTGGGAATAGAACTGGCAACCCTTTGGTTTGCAGCCCACGCTCAATCCACTGAGCCACACCAGCCAGAGCTGTGACTGATAATATTTATTATACTTTTTGCAACTTCTGGAAGAAAGGAAACAACATGAGAAGAGAGGCACTTTTCAGATGGAAATACCATTTTTGGAGTTTTATAAACTAGAGTTCAGGTGCTAGTGAGCTTTTGTAAAATCAGATGTCTGACCCATAAAGGCTGGTGATTTTCCAGCCTGATGTGCATATTTTTGAGAGGTCTATTGGGACTCTAAGACTGACAAGATTAAAAGGGTTAAATAAAGCCTTGTTTGTCCATTGGACTTGGAACATGGTGTCTGGCCTTGCAGCATCTGGGCTTTGCTGTTGTTGAAGAAAAGCCGTTGGCTTTTTGGGAATCTTGGTCTTTAATCGCCTTGACCTGACTAGACGCTGAAACCTGATACTTTCTGATATGGGCTGTTTCAGCCTCATCACTAGCTGTGTCCAACTAAACTCCAACAAAGTTGTTCTGCTAAAAAAACAAAATTCAAACTCTAGGACAGTTGCAGATCTAGGACACCTCTCTATGGGCTGAGTTGGTGGAAACATTATGGATGATGGACGAACCTTCTAAGTCACCAACATACGCCCACTGACAAGGGCTTATTTCTGGTAGGATCATCTGAAATTGAGCTGCTGATTGGCTCGCTCTTTCCTTCCTCCCTTCCTCCCTCCCTTCCTCTCTCCCCCTTCTTCCATCCTCCCTCCTTCTCCCTCCCTCCCCCTCCTTCCTTCCTTCCTTCCTTCCTTCCTTCCTTCCTTCCTTCCTTCCTTCCTTTTCTCTTTCTCTCTTTCTACTATTAAAGGTTTATTAGAGGTAACGCTGAGAGACAAAATCAGAGGGGACAGGTTTGGGTAGGGATAATATTCAGACCATAATTCAGATCTTCCAGCCTCTTTAAATATATAATTGTCATAGCCTGCTCGTCATGGCTCAGGGTCCTCTTGAAATTTTAAACTGATTATCCAAATGCTACAAGTGGAAGAGAAGGGTAACATCCCAGAGGCCATGAGTGAGGAAAACGTGTAAGGAGCTCATAACCCATGTCTCATGACCAAGGGTGGCCCATGGGGTAGGGCATACAGGGTGGTTCTGGGAAAGGAGGAGCCCCCTTTGCCTCCAGATTGACCTTGCCCTTCTCTGTGTGCTTAGTAGAGATCAGTCTGCTCCTCCCGAAGCTGCTGCACCAGGCCCTGAATCTCTCTGTGAGGATTCTGCAACTCAGGCCTTCCTGGCATTGGCTTCTGCATGCTGTATCCCTCAGGGAAACTCTTTTTTTTACTGTATTCCCAATCTCTGCTTCAGGTGGGCAGCTTCTCTGCTCTGCTCTGCCATTTCCGTCTCTAACATGCAAGTCTTGACCCACTTGTCTTGAATTTTCCTCCTGAAGAACCATCTGACTTTGAAGCTGTGCTTTGCTTGCAGCAGTTCTTCCTTCATTTGTTTACCCTGCTGCTTGTACTTGTGCATTTCCTCTGCAGCTAATTTCAGTTGTTCCTATGCAGCTGACAGCTGGTTCTCCTTCTCCATCTGCTCACATTGTTTCATTTTCAGCTTCTGCTCTGCAGCCACTTTTCTTGGTTTATAGGTTTCATTGAGGATGTATAAATTCTTCATTAGCGTGTTCAATTCTGCTTTCTTTGTTGCTTTAACAGATCTCTGCTTGAGGATATTGAGTTTAACATTCTCCTGTGTCAGTTGTTCTTCAGATTTCACTTTTGCTTCATTGACAGATGCTTCAATTTGATCCAAGTCCTGATTCTTGACTTGCTGATCTCTCACAGATTGCAATCTAGCATAAATTCTTTGAAGAATGTCTTTTAGCCCTGGTTGATGTGGCTCAGTGGATTGAGTGCTGGCCTGCAAACCAAAGGATTGCAGGTTTGATTCCCAGTCAGGGCACATGCCTGGGTTGTGGGTCAGGTCCCCAGTGGGGGGCATGTGAGAGATAACCACACTTTGATGTATCTCTCCCTCTCTTTGTACCTCCTTTCCCCTCTCTCTTAAAATAAATAAATTATCTTTTTTTGAAAAAGAATACCATTCAAAATTGCGTTAGCCCCTTCAAATGTTTTGATGTCATCCTTTCTCTTTTCTTTTTTAAATTAAATTTTAAAAAGTTTTTAATTTAATTAAAGTGAGCATTTATTTAGCTCATCCTGCAAGTTGGCAGTATAGACAAGGCTCAGCTGGGTGCTTCATCTGGTCTCAGTTGAGCTCCTTCTTGCATCTGTGGTCAGCTGTGCAACAGCTGGGTGGCTCCTCTGTCTGGGTGTTGGCTGCCTATAGACTGGTGTAGGATGGCCTTTGCTGGGACCATTATGCTTTGTTCCACATGGTGTCCTATCCTACAGCAGGCTAGTGGGGGCTTGCTCACTTGGCAGAAACAGGTTTCGTGTCACTCATGCAGTGAAAGGGACAGAAAATGCCAGATAAGAGTCTGCTGAGAGCCCAAGGCCCGTCACACTGCCACCTGAGTTCTTACAGTTTTTCAGTGACACACTCCAAAGTCCATATTTGTTCTGCACTGCTTTTTCCTTCTCCAAGGTTGCTTCTATTCCAGCCTGTGGGGGTGGAGTTCCCGAGGCTGGAAGTCTGAGATCCGGGTGCCAGCATGGTCTGGGTCTGGTGAGGGCCCACTTCCTGTTTTGTAGAGGTTGCCTTCCCACTGCGTTCTCACGTGGTTGGGGGAGAAAGAGTGATGTCATCCTTAAATTTGTGTTTTCGTCAGAGAGAATTCTATTTTGTCCCTTGGTTCATTGGAGACTTTTCTTGGATTCACTGAGCTTCTGTTCCCAAATGAATTCCTGCAAGTTCTACATTATCTTTTGTGAAATTATTGATCTCCTCAGTTATGTGCTGTAAATTAACTTGATGTAATTGAGGCTTTATAGTAAAGCCTAGTTCTCCAGCTGAAGACCAATACAGAAATTCCCAAGAAGGTACAACTTATGTTATATTAACATATACTTTCAAGTGCAGCAGGATCAAAACCATGAGGAACTGAAGTAATGAGTTTTTCTGTTGTATCAAATATCTGGATGAAATCCTTTGGAGTCACCACATAAATGACTAAACCTGGGCTCTGGTGGATGGAGGGCAGAGCAAGCTAGAGTCTTGTTAGGAGAGACAGGTTGGTGGCTCTGGAGAGAGAGCTGAAGGGACAGCTGTCAGGATCCCTGTGCTGTCACTCTTCCACACCGCAGACGCCATCTTTCTGGGGTGGAGCACCCTGCTCTGTGCTGCAACAGCCTGAGGGGAAGCCTGATTGGTTTTATATTGCTGATACAGAGGCTGAGTGAGTCCTAGGTTATGATTCCTGCAAAAGCTGCAAGTTGGGGAAGGGCACATCATAGGGAGTGTGACCCCTCTGCCCACTACAGACAGGTCAGACCGGAGGCCCTGTCTCAGGGCTGACTCACTACTGCTGACTTGCGTCCGGCTTTCCCAGTCACTTGCAGTTTGCAACAGTGACCTGATAGCCCGACTCTACTTCCCTCACCTTTTCCTGCTACACACACCTTAGTAAGGCAGTCTGATTATTAAACGCAGCGTCCTGTAGAGAGGGCCGGATCTTTTCTAGTCTGCTTTCTGGATAAATGATGAGGACAAAAGGAATGGGATGTATGTAAACCATTAACATCTTTTTTAATGCAAGTTTTCATTCTGAATGTGGTATGTATTTTTTATTAAATTATACAAAAATGCTTTTCTGTGAAAATGCTTTTATGCCTCTTGCATACAACCCTTCCAGGCAAAAGGTGTTGGTGGGAGTAAGTAAATAATTGAAAAAATGTTAAGTTATGATGGCTGAATAGGACACAACTGATTTGGTAATGATGGAGGAAAAACAAAACCCCAGCACCTGAGGACAGTGGAAGGGGAAAGGTATTAATAATCTTTGATTTTCAGAACTGTTCCTGGAAGCCTTGCCCTCTTCCCCAAAGGGAAACTCACTGTGTGCCTTTTCTAGTTGTGAACACTTTGAATTCAAGCTGGTCTGTGAGCTAGGTTCAAACCTGACCAGCACTGACCCTGAGACGGCAAGGGATGACCCCAACACTAGCCCTTTCCTGCAGAACACACCTTCAGATGTCCTTCACACTAGTGAAGCTGTGGAACTGATGCTGCAGACAAAACTGGGTGGTGACAGCCTCAGGCAGTCCCTCTGAAGCCATGGACTGAACTGCATGATTTGGACTGGCCTGGGAACCTAGGGGGAAGGTCCCACAGTAGAAGGCCACAGTGGGGGCCCCATAAACCTGTACTGCCTGAATAATGTATGTCCTGCTTGGCATGCCCCAAGAATTGTAAAGTCTTTGTTTCTGCGGGTACTCTGTGTCCCCTGTGGGATTGTATTTCTCATCTGTGTGCCCTGACTTTCATGACACAGCCTTAGCCTTGGAAAGTTTTCAGGCCAGCTTCAAGAGACCTGCTGTACCTACAGTGATGTCTTGGATGAGCTTAAAAAAAAAAAAGGTTAATACGGAAACTTAAGGGTGAAGCCAGCTGGCTTTCTCTCATCTGTATGGTTAATGGAATTTGTTTTAACTGGTTAAGGAAGAACGCTTAAAGGACATAACAGATAAATACTGCAGGTTGCTCTAACCCTGGTGCATGGGGTTCTACTGATAATACTTTTGTTGTAAAGATGCCTTTCCTAAGGGCTAAGAGCCTGCTTATCCTTAGAAAGTTCTGCTTACAAGTTTGGCCTTTGGCTGTTGCCTGGGAACTGCAATTTGGGTAGAGTTCCCACCATTCACATAACTGATAAGAGTGGTTCACTGTACATAAATTGCTCATATAACCAGTGTGGTTTATGTTGAATACCTGCTTTTTTCTTCTGGGAGTCTGGAATTTTAGTATGTGTTATGCAGATGATACGACCAGCCCTCAGTAAAAACCTTGGACACTAAATCTCTAATGAGTGTGCCTGGGAGACAACATTTCACACAGTTTCCTCCAGACTTTGCCCTATGTGCCTTTTCCCTGTGCTAACTTTGTTCTGTACCTTTTCACTGGAACAAATTTTAGCTATGAGTGCAATGATGTGCTTAATGTTGTCAGTCCTCCTAATGAATCATGAAAGCTTGGGGATGGCCTTGGGGCCCCCTACACAGGAATGTATGATGCTGCAGCTGTACAGCTCTAAAGAAATTGTTTAAAACTGCTCATGGAAAAGGGAACTCTGCTCATTGGCATAGTTGTGATTTATGGTGCTTGATCTAAAAAAGTCCTCCAAAAATATACCTTGTTATGTTTTCACTGACTCATGGCTTTGGGCAATGGGCTAGCAGTGTAGTCTGGTGCCTAGCAGCAGGAAAATTGGATGATCAGGTCTCAGGCTTGGCAGGGCCAGGCACTATGGTGGAAGATGTATAAGACTCATGTCCTTTGCTCATGAACCATGTAGACAGCTATGGAAAAGGACTTTTTGAGGATAAACATTAATGGAATCGACAAGCTGATTTGACCTGAGCTTCCCAGGTAAGGACCATAGCCACCTGGTACACTCTCACAAGGGGCATAGCAATCTACCTACCAGTCAGGACTGGGTCTGAAAATAAACTCTAGTGATTCTAAGACTAAGAAAGCCTGGTACATGTGCCCACACTGATAACTGCACAGTCAAGTAGTAAAGGGAAATTGGGGACACATAGTCCTGGGCACTGACCCTGGCTGGTCTTGGCAAATAGACTATGCAATTAAACTTCTCGCTCTTGCTCCTACCTCCCATGTCTACCCTGTGGGAACTGAGCGACTGGAATCTGTAGGTTGCAATGATGAACCAGGGGATGGGAAAATGTAACTTGGTGTTTCTTTTACTACCCAGCTAAGCTTGCTAGATTTGGACAGTTACAGATAATGATGATAATAATTATGGATATGAAATGACAGCTCTGAAGTATTGTTAGTGTTGCCTACATGTCAGAGGATGGGAGATGTTCTAGGGTGGTACAAGGTGTACGAAAAAGAAACTACTGAGCCACCTGGAAATGAGCCTGGGCATACGGTGTGAGGGGAACATGGGGAGGATTGGTGAAGGGTGACTTGGTTGGTGTGGGGACAGATACTGAGCACTTGGCTCTGGTAGCACAACAACAGCTATGGCTGTTGGGAAGGGAAGGGACTGGGGAAGGACAATTAATCTCTCTCAGCTCTGACCTGCAGAGCTTCTGGCTAATTTAATGCAGACTGCCACCCTGATCTTGATCACTGGCTAATGGGAAATTTTAATCTAGAACTCTCAGAGACCTCTCAGGAGCTGCTAACTCCAGGAGTTAACAGCCACCACTTGGGACAACAGAATATGGACTTTCTGGACCCGATCTGATTTCCTTTAGTCTCATCCTATTCACAGACTATAGCAACTGCTCTACATTTAACTTACTGTTGTATCTATTGTATGTTGCCTAGGACAAATTAAAAAGATTTGTATAATTGGGATATTTGAGGTGGTGGCCTACATTTCTAAAGAGTTCTTGATTGGTGATGTGAAAGTTTAGTGGTGGAGTTGTGGAGAAACTGCTTTGTGCAGGTGGCCTTGCATGTATCCATATGGGCCACATAGACAAGGCTTACCCTCAGTTGATCTAAGTCTTGGTAAAATGCCCCCAAATCCTGTCAGAACATAAATGAATGTGAGGAGCTGCTGCAGGGCCATTTCTTACCCTCCTCTTTATCTTCCCTGCAAACTCTTGAGAGTTTCTTATCGCCTCCTGTGTTCTGAATATAAGGATTTCTGCTCAAAACTCCCTCTTCTCCACACTTCAGAGTACAACTGCGTACTATAAATCTCCGTAGCATGAAATACTCAACTGCTTAGTATGAAACTGGCTCTTCAGAATCAGAGCTCCCTGTAGCCTGTGTTGTTTTGTTATCTGACCTCTTTTGTTTTGATGTGGTCTAGACTGGAAGGGCCAGGTGCACAGGGAGATGGCACCTTTGCCCGTCTTGCTGTCACAGTCTATATAAGTAAGAAACTGACCTAAAAAGGGCTCCTGGTTTCTTATGTGAATCTCTCAGCCTCACTTGACACCAAGGGCAAGTGCTCTATGCTCATCCAAAGCCCAAAAGTATGGCCTCTTTCCTCCTCTTACTAACTAGTATTATCTAGTTTAATACTAGTTGAATTGAGTTTAACTATTATTTGAGTAATTATGAGTAACTTTGAGTAATTATGTCAAAAATGTGATCAGAATTAATTTTTGTCTTTACAAAAATTTTTGTGTTTACAGGTAAGGCATGCCCATTGATGACTTTGTAACTGACTAATTCTAGGCTCAAATTCTTGAAGCTTCTCACTGGTTCCCATGTGGAGAGTAATCTGGGACATTTTAGTGTTTATTTTTCTTTTTTGGTGGGGTGTATGAAGTTTTCATTGTTTTTTAATTCATTAACCAGTGAACAGCTTTTGGGGGGAGAAAGACAGATTGATTCCCATTCTAATCCCTAGGTCTAGTTTAGAAAACATAGTCCCTACCCAGTGCTTAGGAAAGAGTATTGCTAGTGACTCATTTAATAATATATACACGACTTATACTCCTTTTTTATCCTCACTCGAGGACATTATTTATTTATTTTTTTCTTTTTGTAATTGTTATTCAAGTACAGTTTTCTGTCTTTTACTCCTGTCCCAGTCCACCCTCCCAGTGCTCGCCACCTCCCTCCTATTTCCACCCCGTTAGTTTTTGTCCATGTGTCCTTTATACTTGTTGCTATAATCCCTTACTTTTTTCCCCTGAAATTCCCTCCCCTCTCCCCTCTGGTTACTGTCATCCCATTTTCTATTTCAATGTCTTTGGTTATATTTTGCTTGCTTGTTTGTTTTGTTGTTTAGGTTCCTGTTAAAGGTGCGATCATATGGTATTTGTCTTTTACCGCCTGGCTTATTTCACTTAGCATAATGGTTTCCAGTTCCATCCATGCTGTTGCATAGGGTAGGAGCTCCTTCTTTCTTTCTACCACATAGAATTCCATTGTGTATATGTATCACAGTTTTTTTATCTATTCATTTACTGATGGGCACCTAGGTTGCTTCTAACACTTGGCTATTGTAAATTGTGCTGCTATGAACATTGGGGTGCATAGGTTCCTTTGGAATGGTGTTTCAGGGTTCTTGGGGTATAATCCTAGCAGTGCAATTGCTGGGTCAAAAGGCAGTTCCATTTTTAGTTTTCTGAGAAAATTCCATACTGTTTTCCATAGTGGTTGTACCAGTCTGCAATCCCACCAGCAGTGAACTAGGGTCCCCTTTTCTCCACACCCTCTCCAACACTTGTTGTTTGTTGCTTTGTTTATGATGGCCATTCTGACTGGTGTCAAGTGGTATCTCATTGTGGTTTTAATTTGCATCTCTCTGATAGCTAGCGATATTGAGCATCTTTTCATGTGTCTCTGAACCCTCTGTATGTCCTCCTTGGAGAAATGCCTGTCCAAGTCCTTTGCCCATTTTTTAATTGGGTTGCTTGTCTTCTTGGAGTGGAGTCATGTAAATTCTTTGTATATTTTGGAGATTAAACCCTTGTCTGAGGTATCATTGGCAAATATGTTTTCCCATATAGTTGGGTCTCTTTTTATTTTAATGCTGTTTTCTTTAGCTGTGCAGAAGCTTTTTATTTTGATGAGATCCCATTTGTTTATTCTTTCCTTTATATCCCTTGCTCTGGGGGACATAT
>PVKM010050129.1:0-10798 GCA_004027735.1 Carollia perspicillata
GCTCCTACAGCTCCCCAGCTCCCTCCCTATGGACACCTTTGGGGACTGTGCCATCTCTCCCAGGGGCTTTTGAAAGCATTCACCTGGCAGAAGCCATTTCCTCTATTGGGAAAATTCTGCCCCAGAGAAAAAACAAGAATTCTCTATCATTTTATTTGTTAGTTTCTTTAACGCCTTGCATCATTTTCAAAAGAACTCAAGCCAGCAAAAAGTGAGGACATCAAGACAGGTGGGGAGAAGCATGCCAGAACTTCCTGGTTCTTTCTGTCCTCGAGACTCAGGTTTAACGTATCCTCTTTCATTTCCACAACAACTTCATCGTAGAGAAGGTGCCTCCTCCCTCTCAATGTCTGTTTGCTTACTGTCCACCTTTCTGGCTGTACGGTCATTTCCACCAGGGCAGGCACCTTGCTAACCTTGTTCACTGCGCCTCAAACACGTAGCATGGTGTTCGCCCCAACAAAAAATGGGTTGATGTTTGTTGGATGAATAAGTGGTAGCCAAGATGTTGTAGTAGTTATTTATTGCTTTGCAACAAATTATCCCAAAATTTAGAGGCTTAAAACAATAACTATGTATTATGTCACTCAGTTTCTATTGGTCAGGAATTTCGGAGCAGCGTTATCTGGGCGGTTCTGACTCACAGACTCTCCTGGCGTTACAGTTAAGCTGTCAGCCAGGGCTGCGGTCATCTGAAGGTTCGACTGGGGCTCTGTAATCGGGGTGCCTGCCTTGTCCTCGAGGATGATCAGTGTCTCTCCGCTCAGAGATACTGTGCCAAGGGGAAGAGCTTTAGAGCACACAGACTGAAGTTCAATTCTTGCTGCTTGCCAGCTTTATGATCTCCCCATCTAAGTTTTGACCAATCTGAGCAATTTTTTCCTCTTCTGTAACATAAGGTTGTAAAAATCTTCTTAGCAAGATTATTGAAAGGATAAGCAAAAGAGGGTCCGTAAGGCACTTAGCAGCGTGCCTGGCATGAAATGAGAGTTCAGGAAATGGTTGCTGTTAGAACTGCATCCGAGTGATGACACCCTCACCTGATATTTTATATTCTGGACCTCAACTCAGCCCTTCTGAATGGTGACCTGCATAGTAGAGCTTGCCAGGTTATCATGTTGCAGATGAGCAAAACAAGTCCAGAGAGCTTAGGTGACTTGTCCACAGCCAGCGTGACTTTGCTCCTCGCTGCTTGTCGGGATCCTGGGCAGGGCTCTTGGAGGAAACACGGGCAACCAGCCTGGGAGGGTGACAAGTGGCCTGAGACAGCAGTAGCCTATCAGGGCGCCCTGCGGTCAGCCTGGGGTGAGCTGAGACTCCTCCGGTTACTGTCTTGGTTGATTCTTCAGAGGAGGCTCTTGTGCCTGACCCACCTCTCAGCGTTGGTTTGAAGGGACTAATTAGTAGCTGGTAGAACAGCAGCGACAGGGCATCCTAATTCTAGCAAGCCACCTGAGTGTATCCAGCAGCTATTGCCACATGGAAAACAACCATTTAGGCCTTAACGAGCTTGTAATTCTGGAGAGTCCTGAGAGCCTTACTAATTATCCCATCTTTTTGTTTGTGCTTTGGTTTTTTGTTTGTTTGTTTGTTTGGCTGTTATGGGTTTGCTTTTGTTTTGGGGTGGGGTTTTTTTTGGTTTGTTATTTTTTTTAAGGTTTTCCTCACTGGACAGTCTCCTGCTTTAATTAGTCATCCATACTGTCACATCCTACTTTTGGGGTAGATATTCAGTCATTTGCAAACGTGAGATTATGAGGCTGTGTTTGTATTGGCCTGGTTTCAATCTCCCTTTAATTCACCTAAACGGCTTCCATCTTTAGCCCAAAGAGCACACATTTCTTGTTTTAAATTCATTCTAGAACCTATTACAACCTACCCAGGGCTCTAGAAGTTCTCCTTTTTTGTTCTCTCTTCTACAAAAAGTAATTTCCTGGTTAAGTAATGAACAAAGCACCTGACCCTTTTGAGGTCAGGATGGTAGGATGCAGTTCTCTGTCACAGGCTTTTCTGAAAAACTCTGTGTATGAGAGAGCACCTGCCTCCACAACATGAAAGTTAAGTGGAAGGTTTATCTGTGTTCACATTGTAATAGGTTCAAAACATACCCTACCCCCGCCCCATGTCCTAAAAGCGAGAAAACTCCCACTTTGCACTAAGTTTGCTACAAGTGAAGCGTCTAGGCCAGGAGAGGACCAATCAGACTAGTAGTTCCCAGTAGCTGAGCATTTCAGTGGGTAGTGGACACCACAAAATCATGTTCCAGAATATCACCACGGGTTACGCCCGAGGCAGGGTGTGCTGTTCGCACCAGGAGGGTCACACTCTGGAGATAAGGCCCTGCTTCCAGAAGGCACTGGGAAGAGTTCAAAGAAGGTATCTGGGAGGACAGCATACTGACCCTGTAGGACTGGGACTTAGAAGGCAGGTCTGAAGTGAGACAGGAAATGGACAGAGGCACAGAACTCATTCTTGAGGTGATCTGAAGGTTGACATTCACAGATGAGAAAACTGAGGTCCAGGGAGATGAAGTCACTGCTTAAACTCACACTGTTTTCCAAACATAGAGATGAGTCCAGATCTCCTACTTCCTAGGCCAGGACTCTTTGCAAGAAAAGAGCCAGGAGCAGGAGGAGGCAGCACGAGAGGTAGAGCTGCGGTGGGAGTTGCCGAGGCTGCTGGAGGGCCACGGGAAGGGAAGGGAAGGACTTAGGGACTCCAGATATCTCACATGTTTTCCAAGAATGACCCCAGTTTAGGGGATAATGAAGGTGACCCTCCAAGAAATTGAATTTTGCTTCATGGGTAAGAGAAAAAAATACAAAGAGATGGGCCTATTCAGTTTAGTTAGATACCCTACAAAAGAAGGCCTGGGGTGAAGGTGAACTTGGAAAACTGTGCAAATACAGCAGTCTGCTGGAAGCATTGTAGAGGGTTCAGATCTATAGCATCTCTATAGATTAAAAGAGAACAGAGATAAATTCATCATCTGTGGTACCAAGAATGACATAATTATCCTAAGACAGGTGCCAAGGGCCAACTTTGCCAGGTGTGCCCACTATTCACACTCCCAAGAGGCACTGGTTTGCAGGGACAGCTCATCCACAGGTCCTGAGGTCTCCACCTTGTGGAGG
The DNA here is from genome assembly GCA_004027735.1 of Carollia perspicillata. Classification (NCBI taxonomy): domain Eukaryota; kingdom Metazoa; phylum Chordata; class Mammalia; order Chiroptera; family Phyllostomidae; genus Carollia; species Carollia perspicillata. The sequence goes on from PVKM010050129.1 coordinate 3,135, forward strand.
ACTGTTCATCCTTATGAAATAGGGAAGGGCAAGGGTTTCTAAGAGGCCTTCCAATTAAGTCAAACAATAGGAATATGGACCCTGAAAAGGACATGGGGTGGGGACAGTGAGGAAGACAGCTGGACCCCAAGTTTCCCTAAATGTACTGAGGCCGCCACTCACACCCTGAGCAGCCCATGTGGGGGGTAGGACAGCACAGAGTGAGAGCCTGGGGCACTGCATCTCTCACTGAGGCTGAGGAGAATGGAGGGCACCGGATGCTACAGTTCCACAAACATATTGGGTGTCTGTGGTTCTGTGAGGTGGACATTTGTTCTCACAGCCAGAACTTCTAGTTTCTGGGCTTCTCTTCACCACCATACTCCCCATAATAGGAGCTCCTCAGTTTTCCAATAACTGATAACTTAATGTGGGTGGGAGCTGCAGGTGGTATTAGACACCAAGGTCAAGTGTAACCTGGGCCTTGAGGAAAAAGGTGCTAAGAATCGTAGCTGGGTAACTTTCCATCACACCCATCAATCTCCCCACCCCCCTCACTTTAGATAGTATGCGGAGGTCATAATCAACCCTTGAATTTTATTGACTGAAAACAACAAAGATTTAGTTCTCGCTCATTGTTTCATGTCTAGCCCAGGCTGACGGAGGGTATTGGGCTGCACATCACCCTCACTTAAAGATCCAGGCTGATGGAAACACCATCATTTAGAAAGTTACCGGTCACCCTGGCAGTAAGTAAACACTGAATACACTGATCTAGTGTTTTTCTTTCGTAGCCAGTTTCCCCCATGATACGGTTCTGCTGAAGATCACAGGGCAGCGGAAAACCCAACCAGTAAAGATTCAGGAAACCGAGTCCCAATTTTAAAACTGCCAGTTACTAGTTGTGTGACCTAAGACATTTTATACATGTTACGAATACTTTCTGTGGCTTTGATTTCGGTCATTGTGATGATTAAATTATCCTTAATGTGAATGTGCTTCAAGACATAGGCTTTGTCATAATGCATTTTGGTTCTGAATTCAGTGATGGTTCTCAGGTCATTGATAACAAGCCCGGTCAAGCAGGACTCAGGGCCACCTCCATTCCCAGGCCTTGTGGGTGGGCTCACACACTATACTGCACTCGATGGATGTCATGTTCCTGCAGCCTGTGGCCTCTGGTCTCAAAAGGTCCCAGTTCCTGGTTCCTGAAAGCATTGTAAGAAGTCCCTGTGTTCGTCGAACCACACTTTGTGAGCTTCAGAGTATGTGAACACACAGACTCCCTTTTTTCTCCTCCTTGTTGGATCAGCAAAGGGCAGCTCATGGGACAAGAGGCTGTTTCAGATCAAAACTCTCCAGAAAGGCTTCCCATGTATCTGCCAGCACGCCGCCTCCTGAAGCGTCCAGATGCCCAGGCCAGTCTTTCCTGTCAGGAGTCTCACCTGGACTGAAAGAACTGGCAGGCTTCCTAAAAGCATTTGATAAAGCAGAAGAGAACACTTAAAAAAATCAGACCTTTGTAAGTAGACACGCTCAAACAGTGCTGGTAGAAACGTGCGTTGGAGCAGTCTTGCTGGCAGGTCATTGGCAAAACGCATCAAAAATGCATATGCCATTTAAGCCAGGAATTCCATTTCTAGGAACTCACTCCAAGGAAACAGTCAAGGATAGGCCTAAAGATTGAGATGACAATTTTATTCTTTACTTCACTTTGATTTTATTCTTAAAGGCAAGTTTGGGGAAATGCCCCTCTGTTTTTATCATAAAGTCCCCAATTTTGCTTACAAAATTGCTCATAAACCTGGGGTGTGGGTTCTAACTAATACCCTTGTTCACACAGCTTCTGTGAGAATCAGATAGGCTTGTTTTATCTGAAGCATTTGAAAAATCTCCTGTAGAAAGATTGTCCACTGACTTTGCAGAGTTAGGGTAGGATCTCAGCATCTGACTAGTTTACTGTCCCCAAATTCAAACACTTCTACTGCTTTCAACCCCACCCTCACCCCACGTTCAAAGGTACATGTTGCATCTAATTCTGGGCTTTCAGTGTGCCTGTGGCTCAAAGTAAAATGATGCTTAAAATATGCACTGGTTACCATAAGTAACCCTGGCTGCTATACCAAACCAACCCCCAATTTTCAGTGACTACGTAAAAAAGAAGTGAATGCCTAGCTCATGCAAAAGTGGGATGGATTGGCAGGAAAGCTCCGCTCAGCCTCATTATCTGAGAGCCCAGGTTCCTTCTACCAAGTGGCTTTGCAGTATCCAGGGCCTCGGAGTTCTCCACCAGATCCTTTGTACCCAGATGGCAGACACAGATCTCTGCTTCTCAAGTGAGAACATGGAGAACTGTTGGAGAGTTTTTAAGGAGCCAGGCCTGAAAGTGGTGTACCTTATGTCTGCCTGTATTCCACTATGTGGTGCTCAGTCAAATGGCCCCAATCTAACTGTGAGAGAGGCTGGGAAAATATAGGCGACCCACCTGTCCATAGGGAAAAGCAAACAGGGCTTAGTGACCACATCACAGTCCTTGACTCCATTCCCCAGCCCCATGTACTCCACTCCAGTTTTTAGTTGTCTCCGACCTGCTGTCACTTACCTGATAACACAGGGACTGGCAAACCACTGCCTTGTGGGCCAAATCCAGCCTGTGGCCAGTGTTTGTAAACCATGTTTTATTGAAACACAATCGTGCCCACGTGTTTACTTACTGTATCTGGGTGCTTTCATGCTCTGGAGAGCCTAAACTATTCACTACCTGGATCTTTACAGAAAAAATGCGACGACTCCTGCTGAGAAGCCTCAGCTCTCCAGATTCCGAAAGTGTGTGGCTCTCTCCCTACTGAGTGAGTCTTTCCTACTCCTGCTCCTTTGCCCCCTCGGGCCAGTGCCCTGCGCCGGGCAAACCAGCAGGTGAGCCCACCTCTGGAGAAGGGCTGCAGTCTGCTGTGGAAGAACTCGGGTGCTCGCTTGTTCCTGGGGATCGTTTTGATCTTTGTCATAACATCGTTGAAGTTTTTCATGTTTTTAGGTTTAAGGAGACTCTACTTTCTCTTATTCAATGTCCAAATAAAACTTCTATATCACCTGGAAGTGCCATATATGTTTTCGAGTAATAGAACAGAAAGCAAACAATGTGTGTGCGGTCAATTAAAAGACAAAAACATGGTTTATAGGGAGAGCAAAAATTGGAGCAAGAGGTGAGATATGTTAGGTCTCATAATCTACAGCCCCAACTATACCCTCTGATATCATCTCGTTGTTGCCACTGAAAAAAGCTAAATGCGAATATTATTTATTGCCTAAATTGTGCTATCTTTGTACATTCAGAGAACATGTGTCGCTTAGATTATTTAAAATTAACAATGACTATATGTTGTTTCACTGTCCTTTATGATATATAATGATATTAAACTTCGCTGCGTGATCAAGTCTTCCCAGGCCCTTTTTTAAGAAAGATTTTGAGACTTCAAAAAAAAACCTGCATCCCCTCTCTAGTCTCTTGGGGCTCCTGTGATTCTCAGCAGCACCATTCAACTCCCAGGGGGTCTACCAGGCCCTTCTGCGGTGATTAGAAAGACAGAGGCTTAGTTTCAAAAAGCACTGACATCTCTCTGCCCCTCCCAGTATTCAGAAACTGAGTTTGCAACCTCTGGTTTGCTGCCTTTGGCCCGAGCCCCAGGGACCGTGGTGTGGAAGGGAACCGCGAGCTCTGGCGGAGGCGGTCTCTTCTCCGCCCACTGGAGTCACTGATGGGGAGGTGGGGAGGTGGGGAGGTGGGGAGGTGGGGAGATGGTGCTGGCGCTGCCCTCCCAAGCTTCAGGGATCCTCTTGGGTTGGGGCTGGAAGATTCGCAGGCTCTTCCTTTGTGCCCCGCCTGAAAGAGTGGGTCTAATCTCCAAAGCATGTAAGGGCTTTTTGCTTTCTGCTTTCTGAGCCTTTTTAATTAATCCCCCTTTTCATGGACCATTGAGCTCATCTGAAAACCCAGCTTCCAGTTGCTCCTGCTGAGACCAACCCTCTCCCCCCATCATCCTGTGGCACCTTTTACCAGGTCCTGCTAGAATGGAAGCTCCTGAGCACAGGGAATTTTGTCTCTTTACCTAGAATAGTCCTAGTCCATATTAGGTGCTCAATAAATCGTTGTTGAATGAATGGCCGTCAGGTGATTTACCTCGATGACACTTAGAAATGCCTCCATGTCTACTTACTGGTGTTCCTTTAGAATTATGCTTTTTTAAATTTCTTAGCCAAAAAAGGTTTTATTTAGGTAAAACTAACACACAGAGAAATGCACACATATTCAGCACACAATTTCATGAGCTTTAAAAACTGCATTACCTGTGCAAACAGCACTTCCCTCAAGGTTTGTGGTATTTCCATCACCCCAGGAAAAAACAATGCCTCTTATTAATCAACTTGAGGTCCTGCCTCACTTTATGTATTCCCCTTCAGAGTTCTTACTTATTATACCTTACTCTATTAGAAGGACTAGCATCTGCCTTTACCTACCAAAGTATAAGCTCAGCGAGGCTGGAATACTGTGTGACCTGTATGGCTTCTTCAGAGCCAGGCAGCTAGATAAATGTTGAAGCGCATACTCCTGGATAATCTGAAGACGAAGCTTATGTCAAAGATGCACTGAGCATGTGACCTACTTCTGAGTGCAGTGCTGGGTGCAGAAACATGGGAAAACCATCCTGGGTGGAGGAGAAGGGAAAGTGTGGTAAGTCGAAAGAAGAACAAAACAGGGTTCAAGAAAGGCTGGAGGATGAGACACAGACACCCCACTATTTTGCCTCAGGTCACATCTACTACTGTTGCACACCAAAGGACTCCCCTCCCAACCATTTGATGAAAGATTAGCACGCTTTATCCCTACATCAAACCTACACCCCAGGTTTGCAAGTTAGCATTAGAAGGTCAACACATGATTCTTGAATAGACTTTACTGACTACCCTTATCTCACGTTAGGGCTGCACCTGACCCAAAGGTCACCTCAGGACATGGGCTAAGGTCTGGAGTCAGACTATAGCAACATGGTGAAGAACACAGCCTCTGGAGCCAGGCTGACTGGGTTCAGATTCCAGCACCGTTGCTGAATTTGTGACCTTGTGTGTATTATTTACCCTCTCTGTTCCTCAGTGTGTCCTCATTTGTAAAGCAGGGACGACAAGAAGGACAAGCTGCTTGTGAGGATTAATGAAGATGATGCCTGCAAAGAGCTTAGCACAAGCCCAGCATATACCTAAGTGCTCAACAAGGGAGTTCATTATAAACAACTCTCAGAGGATGAACCTTACAAGAACACAGCAGGAGCCGAGCAAAAATGTGTCTGATCCATTCCGAGGGGGCCAGCTACAACACAGGAAAGATGCGGCATCAGCAGGTCGTAGTCCCAGCAGAGGAGAATTGGGTAGGAGGCACCAGAACAGCCCAAGGAGCAGGGACGGAAAAGCTTGGAATCCAGGAGCAGTTGGGACTGAAAACTAGTCTGGGAGAAATTCTCAAAGCGAAGGTGAAAACTGAAAATGGGTGACTCGTCCCAGAAATGAGATGGTTCTGCCTTCAAAACTCATACATGCAATTCTTTTCCCCAGTTAATTGTTTTTCTTAATTAGGCTATACACCAGGTATGTGCTCAGTACTGGTGTGGGAGCAAATACATCATTTGTTTGTCATGAGAAAAATTTATGGCAATTAATAAAGAATCTTGAAAACACGAGTGAAGGAAAAAGAATTTGTGATACATTTCCATGTTAGTGGTTTCTGCTCAAATGTGATTCTTAACTCTACCAGGACCGGGAGCGCTGGGATCTGCTCCCCGCATCCCTGCAGCCCTGCAGCCCCAGGCCAGGGCAATGCAGGCACGGAGGGGCATGTCTCCAGTGAGAAGCTGGTTCCAAGTAATATTTTCCTTATTTCAGGCCACTTTCTCAACATCGCAATGATTAGTTATTCATGTCTGTAGTCCCTATTAGAAGGACCCTCTTCAGGGAAAAAGCAATTGACCTTTACAGAATGTAGTCCTTCAAGGGTTTAGACCAAGGACTGTGCCCACTGAGAGGCTCTAAAAGCACGTACTTCCCTTGGGCGGTTCAGCTGCGGCTCCCATGGCACTGAATAGCATTTCAGGGAAGTTATCTTTCTCTGTCTCGGAAACCAGGCCCGTAGTCTAGCCTCTGTTACGGTTTTGCTTGTCCAGCTGATGAGACTTTATGACACAGTGTTGGTGAAGGAGTCGGAGTTACATCTGCAACAGAGCCTCTCCACCCCGTCGAGTGTCTCAATCTGTGTGGCAGAGGTCAGCACTAGGGTATCCCACTTCTTCGTGTGGAGGCTTAGGGCATCCTCTCTGGGCCCCCAAATTCCTAGTTGGCCTTCTCCTCTGGGGTGGGCAGCCCCCTCAGTAAACAAAGGCTGTCACAGGCACCTGTGGGTGCAGGGGGCACTGTGTTCTCCCTGGCACGCTCAGCCTTTGGTTTAACACAGAAGTGATTTGACTTGGAGAGTGAAGAAGGGATTTCTCCTCGGGGGATTTGTTTAGCTGGCAACAGGTCTGGTTAATTTACCTGTTGGCACAGAAAGAAAAGAACAGAGTAATTCTGCGAAAGCTGTACGATCATTCTGGTCTGCCCTCCCTGTGTGAAGGCCTGGTGCAGGAGCGGGCCCCATGCCCCACCAGCGGGAATGAGTGCACTCATAGTTGCGTAGGAACGGTGACCTGTGCGTTGGGAGGCAGTGCGCCACAGTGGAACCACAGGCTTTGCTGTGTCTCAGCACTGCCACTGCCTGCATAAGTGATCTTGAGCAAGTTATGTCAGCTCTCCAGGCTTAATTTTCTCATCTGTAAGAGAGAACTAATGAAACCAGGCTCATAGAGTTTGGGAGAATGATTAAATGGGATCAGTCACGGACAGTGGCCTGCAAAGTGCTTAACACATAGTAGGCCCTCATGACTGCGAGTTTCTTAACATATTTCTCGTCCCCGTTCCTTGCTTCTGTCTGCTGGCTCTTACGAGAGCATGGAAAATGGGAAGAAAGAAAGTGTATGAAGGAAAAAGGGGTAATCCAGGCACAGAGAAAGAGCTGGAAGCAAAAGCCTGAGAAGGAAAGTCTGCATATTCAGAAACCAGAACAATGATGGTATTTTGTGTTCTTGTAGTTTCTGTGGTGGGTATCTGTGTTTTTCTATCTGCTCAATGTCCTTCCTCCCTGTACTAGTTTTTTACTGCTGTATCAAATTACTCCAAAACTTAGCAGCTTAAAGCAATGCACATTTATTACCTCACAGTTTCTTTGGGTCTAGAACATGGGTATGGCTTAGCTGGATCATCCGGCTCAGGGTCTCTCACCAAGCTGCAATCAAAGAGTTAGCCAAAGGCAGGAAAGGGAAGAATCCAGTTCCAAGCTCATTCAGTGGCCATTGGCAGGACTCAGTTCCTCATGGGCTATATTAGATTGAAGCTCTCAGTTCCTTGCTGGCTATTGGCCAAACACAACTCTCATTTCCCTGCCACATGAGCCTTTCCACAGGGCAGCTTACAATATGGGAGCTGGCTTCCTCAGAGTGAGCAGGGAGGAGAGGGAATCACAGACTTTGGTAAAATAATGTCAGAAGGGATTTCTTTTCAAAGGGAGGGGATTACATGAAAGCCTGGATACCAGGACGTGGTGATCA
>PVKM010050130.1:0-10781 GCA_004027735.1 Carollia perspicillata
ACCTAGTGAACGGTAGAGGCAGAATTGGAATCCAGGTATTTCGGACCTAAGATTAGGATTTTACTACTTAAGGACAATCTAAGGAGAGGGGCTGGCAAGCCCCTGGAGGCCCAGAATTAGAGGCGACTGAAGAAGGCCTGCTGTTGCCCCCCAGGCCTGGGGAGAAGGAGGGGTGTGTCCTAGGGAAACTGGACGGGGGTCACGGCTGACCACAGGCCAATGGCTTCCTGGATTGCCTGGCAGAGGAATGAAAGATATGAAAGGGAAATTCCTCCAGGAAAAGAAAACATTCTTGAGGGTTTTTTTTTTTTCTCTTTTGCCTCATCTCTGATTTCAGACCCAGGGTTTCTTTGCTGAGTCATGGAGGACATTTTGAAAGGGGTGTGGTAGTGACAGAGTGTCACCTCCACAGTCCCAGGGCAACAGGCTGGACATCCTGGGGTCTCCTGGGCAGCCCGGCCTGGGAGGGTGATGCCAGACAGCACCTGTTCTAAAAACAGTTCACCAAGAGGAAGCAGAGTCTACTGCTCGTCTTCCCTCTCTTTCGGAGTCTCTTCAATGAATAAACAAGGACATTAATGGACGCTCGGATGACTGAACAAGTAAATACGTAAGTGGCTCGACAAACACTGACTGACCCCTACGAAGGCTCTGGAATCAGACACGCCTGGATTTGATTCTAGCCCTGCCATTTGTGACCCTAGGCAGGTGACAGGCCTCAGTTTCTTAATCTATAAAACGGGGATATTTGTTTTAGCCTAAAGCTTGGGGGAGAGCCAAGTGAGGCAGGAGAGGCTGAGCTCTTGGCCTACAGACTGCATTCCACAAACGGCGCCCCCGTGCATCCGGCCCTGAGACAGGCTGGAAATCAAAGAGCAAGCAGGCCAGCCTGAAGTAGAGGTGTGATGAACCAACGCGATAAATGATACTAGAAGACAGGCCAGTTTCCAAGGCTAAGGACCCCGAGAGGAAAAAGACCAACCGCCAAGCTGGGGTGGGGCACATCAGCAAGATCTGCTCAAGTCTGCAGTCCAGGGCTTCTCAGACCATCACCTGAGCAGAATCACCCAGGGCTCCGTGAAAATACAGATTCCCATTCAGCAGTCCTGGACGGAGCTCGAGATTCCGCACTCCTAACCACCTCCCCCAGCCTGTGCAGGACCTCGGGTTGGGTCGCAGCTGGTGTCCACAGCCAGGCGGGGCTTTAGGGTTCTCATTCACAACTTCTGTTACGCTTTGTATCCACTTCAGGGCGAACTGCTCAAAGTGACTTTTCGGAAGCTGCTAACGAGGCAGCTACCTGAGCCCCACCCCCCACACACCTGGTGATTCTAAGGAGTGACCCTAGTACCCACGAAGGCCCGCATCCTTGAAAGCAGTTATTGGCTCCCTCCAGCCTTCGCCTTTCCAGGCCAAATCATTCAAATGCTCCAAATGTTTCCATATCCAATATTTTGCAACGAATCCCCTTTAAAAGGTCATAGACTTATGAGAAAGGAGTTGATTCAGACTCTTTTCCAAATGTAAACCATCTTCATTCCATCTCAAGTTGTAGGAGAGGGGAAGCTGTACTGGAAAAGATGAGCCATTTTTGCTGATTTCGCACAAAATACTGATATCAGAGAAGATAACATTTAGCTGACGGCAAACAGGGTAGGAGGTGTCACCGATTTCAAGATTGTTTTGGATGAATCACTACGCCAGAAAATACAAAATACCCTAAAAGCTTATGATGTGTAGATGAAAGACGTTTTGATGGAGGTTTTCCCAAATTTGATAACAATCCTGACATTTATGTGCCTTTCCCAAGAATGACCTGTGAAGCTAAAACAATCCTTTCTATACTATCAATAACTTAGAAAGTTACAATCAGTCATGCTAGAGGAATATACTTGGTTACCTATTTTTATTTTATATGTGGAAATCATTTTAAATGATTACACAATCATGGTCAGATGGAAATGCAACCAAAGACGCCGTGGCCAAACTACAGGAAACAGGTGTTCCAGAGGCGTGTCTAGCGGTTAACACAGATACTGTGTTGTTTTTCTGGATTTTGTGATGGTTCGGCTTTAACATCGTTTCTATGTCATGATTTTATTTCTAAATCTAAAGAAATATCCACTTTTGTATCTTTTATATGGGTGGGTGTGTACTGTGTTCCTTAAAGAGGGCTTCACAAATTGCACAAGCTTTAGCCCCAACAAATCTGCAACTACCCTGGGTGCAACGGAAAGCGCAGGCTTCGGGATCGGACCAGGGCTTGTGTCTCATCGCCATTCGTTGCCAGCTGTGTGCTGTGTGGCCTTCGATGACTCACTTAGCTTCCCTGAACCACAGCTTTCTCCTCTATCTGTAATGAGATGGGAGTATCTATCTCACAGGCTTGTCTGGTGATTGAATAAGATACTGCATGTAAAGGAGCTATTATGTGGCCATCTCAATGACCTTGTGGTAAAGAGACAACTGAGGTTCATTTGGGGCCACATGGCTGAGAACTTGAGAAAGAATCTGGATTTCAGGTTTATATTAACAATCCTCTTTCCTCTCTATCTCCCACTCTTTTCAAGACAGAAAGTAAAAAACAGTCCTGTAGTATCCTTGAACCCAAGTGGATCTAACCCATCCTTCACTCTTTTCTTTTTTTAATCTTAACCCGAGGATATGTTTATTGATTTGAGAGAGAGAGAGAGAGAGAAAGGTCCGTGTTAAGGAGAAACATTGATCGGTTGCTGCCCACAGGCGCCCGGACCAGGGATCGAACCTACGACCTAGCTATGTGTCCTGACCAGGAATCAAACCCACAACCTTTTGGTGTACGGGACGATGCTCCAACCAACTGACCCACCTGGCCAGGGCCCATCCCCAACTCTTCACGGAAGAGAGGGAGCAGCGATGTTGGCATCACCACCACAACCCACCTCCACGTGCGAAAAGAGAAACGAACACCCCACTGACAGGTCCTGTCAGAAATAGTGAATGAGATGAAATTAAGAAATACTTGGCCTTTTGTTGAAATCATAAATTTGGTTACCAAATTTGTGTTCTCTTTTTCCAACAACTCAACCTCAAGATTCTTCTCTTCTTTCCACAAACTTGTGCCAGTTTCTTTACGATTATCTCATTTCCTTCTCACAGTGGCCTCATACAAGTAGTTATAACCCCATTTTGCGGAAAAAGAAAAGGTGAAGGAAGCATCTCGCCTGTTATGGATCCGGCCACAGTGCCTTCCTGCCAATTGCCCCTCGAGTGTGTTCCTGTGCAGTGGAACTGGAATTTAGGTGTGGGAGTGGGAAGCAGACAATCAGAGAATCCTTGTGGTCCCATATCTCCCTTGAACCCCAGCCTTGCCCAGCCCTGCCAAACCGCTCCCGTTTCTCCTGAACCTGCCCTTCTGATCCATGCTTTTGCTCCCAAAGCTCGCTGCAGAGTAAAGCTAAACAGTAGTTTGCTTCTCCAGGAGCCCCCAGGGAGGCATCCAAAGACCCTGGTTCTACCCTGGTTTGGCCCCCATCTCACCCTTAGGCAAGCCGATTGATCTCTCTGGACCTCATTTGCCACACTTTAAAAATAAGGCAGGAAAGAGATACTTCTGGGATTCTCCGCAGTTTCAACATTAAGTGAGGCCATCGGGAGTACACAGAATGCAGATCATGAAACACGTTCTTGCTGGTTTTCCGAAGATTCCCCACTGCCCCAAAGCCACAGCATCTCCTGTTTACAGGGCACCGTGAAGGCTGTACAGAATACACGGTGACTGACGCGACCGTGGAGTTTGGAGACACGTGGCTCCAAGTCCTGCCTCTGCCAGGCCCGGGCTCTACCCAAGTTGGGCAAGTCTTGATCTTCTTGAAGTCTCCTCTCCCTCCTCCATGAAGTGGTAGTTTCACAATGGTCTCCCTCCCATAAAGCTCCGTGACCATGAAAGAGATGAGGCCGGTAAAGTGCTCAGCACCACACTGAGACTCAATGAACGAAGGCCACTGAGGTCATCGCCACATATGATACCCTCAGGCCTCCTCCTCTGTTTTTCAACTGGAATACAGGACCTGAAAGGGGTAAGCTCAAAGCAACACTGAGGTGGAGAAGGGAAGAAGGGACAAGGGACATGCAATGGACAGATGGAGGGAGGCGGACTTCAGACGGCTGCACACGGCTGAACTGGGGAAGAGAACGGGTTCTCTCTCTCTCTCTCTCTCTCTGCCCAGCTCCACCCCCACATGTCTACACAACGTCAAGGAGATGTCAGTAAGACGGTGCTAGACAACACTAAAATATCCAAAGTGGGAATCACAGATACTGCTGAAATGCATCCCGAACATTCTACGTCAGCAGGCTCTGCCCCTCCTGGGTCTGGGCACAGTCTGTCCTGCCTCCTCTCCGCTCTGGCAGCCCTCCCAATCAGAACTGCTCTCTCCAGTCAAGCAGCCAACTGGAAGCCTGCAATCCTCGCGCCTGCCAGCTCAGCCCATCTGTTCTAAACCCTTTAACACAAACAAATAAACGCATAAACCAAACCACTTTCTTGCCATTTCTCTCTCTTTAGAAAAAATCTTGGCATTTATTTATAATAGTGAAAAATGGAAACAACCTAAACGTCCAACAGTAAAAGCTTCGTTCAATACACTGTAACCCTGTAACAGAGTATTACACTATAATAGAATAATACACTATGATAGAATCTGTACTATAGTATATAGAATATTATGATCGAATATCGAAAGCAACCATGGATGTAAAATGGTGTTGGTTACCAGTGTGGGTCCTGCAGTTGGACAGACCTGGGTTTAACTCCCAGATCTACCACATGCCAGCCGTGTGACCTTGACCAGTCTCTCCCTGCTTTAGGTGCATGGGAAGAACGGCAATACCAACAAAGAGTTCTGAGTCTGCAGTCAGACTTCCCGACTGGTTTAAATCCTGGTTTTGTCACTTTCTCATAGCTGTTCAATCTTGGGCAGTTCAAGTAAGCCATCCGTTCCTCGGTTTCCTCATCTGTAAATCAGGATCTCAAAACCAGGCTTTTGGGGTGAGAATTCAATGAAACAGCACACGCTAAACCCTTAGAACAGTCCTCAACACTGCCAACGTGACATTATCATTCCCCTACCCCCACCCCCGCCTCTAACCCCCCAAGTGATTTCTAAATGTAACTGCACAACCAAGTCACTCAGAGCACGCTGCCTTACAGAGGAATGCCCGAGCTACTCCAGATGTGCAACAGCAACCTGCCCCCAGCTCAGGTGGGCTCTTGGCAGGGGTGTCTGTCATCGGCAAGACCTGGTTAAGCAGGGACTAACGCTCATGCCTCTGACAAGAGCAGCTGGGGCTTGTTGGGGGCTGCGTTTAGTCTGTTGGAAAAACAACAGCCTGACTCAGTGTACGGTGAGCCACGTGACCATGTGCTTTGCCCCTGAGCTTAACTGGAAACGCACCGGCTTTCTGCAGAGGGTTCCTGATGGAGGGTCCCAAGTGCCCTCGTTACCATTCAACAACAGCCCAACTTAGCTGGGGTCACAGAGAGGCAGCCACCTGTTGAACCACAGCATGGTTCAGTTCCCATCTTAGTTCTTCCTGGCACTGCTATCAACCCATAAAAGGGGGCTAAGGGGTGGGGGGCCAACCTCCTATTTCTCTTGAGCCTAACTGTCAATTCCCCCAGGTTCTTGGCTTCCAACAGAATTAGGCTAATTCCATAGGGCACGTTATCCTTCTCAAAGAGTTTATACACACATGATCCCATTTGGAAATGATGATTACCATTTATATGTATCTAATGTGAACCATTTTAGAAAATGCTTTGTCCTCTACTAACTAATTTCATCTTCACAAGGACACTGGGAGCTGAACTAGAGAAATTCGAGCGACAGGAAGGTAAGGCCAGTGGAGGTACGGGGCACTGCCTGGGGAGGTGACTCCAAGGCTTCACAGTGGCACGATGTCAGCGAGGACACATGATGCCAGGCCACCTCCTCAGCCTCTCAGGCTCCAGAATATGACCTGTCAGCATGTCCAGGGGGACATGCACCCCTGGGATGGAATTAAGGTACCCAGGGCCCCAAGACAGGGGGCCTCCTATAAACGAACAGTGGGAGACACAGCTGCTGGTGGGCAGGATGGAGGCACCTGGTGCCCTGGCCAGCACGTTCTCTCCCTGCAGGCCCTTCACCAGGGCGGCCAGAGGGGAATCGGAAGGGGATCTGATGGGGAAGGGACTGGATCTAAGGGAGGCAGCCACAGTTCCAGTGCTAAAGGCACAGTCCAGGAGAGGTGAGTCTTTCCCCAACATGGAAAATTGTCAAGCCAAGCCAGGCCACCTCTTCACTCTCAGTGACCTCTTCTTGCCTTTTTGAAAAAGTAGCCAGGGCTATTGGGCCTTTCTTTGTAGTTAATGTTAGCTTCCTGGTCCAGTGCCAATTAGGTCTCACTGGTGTGGAAGCCATTCTGTCTCTTTTTTAAAGAAGATTTTATTTATTTATTTTTAGAGAGGAGAAGGGAGGGAGAAAGAGAGGGAGAGAAACATGGATGTGTGAGAAATACACCGACCTGTTGTCTCTCTCACGCCACCCAGCTGGGGACCTGGCCCACAAGCCAGGCATGTGCCCTGACTGGGAATTGAACTGGCGACCTTTCAGTTCTCACTCTGGCACTCAATCCACTCAGCCGCACCAGCCAGGGTGCCAGTCTGTCTCTTTAAGGTAACTCCATCCATTCTCTTTGGGTCTCATCGCCTTGCTCTCAGAGTCTTCCTAGCTCTGGGTGGCGGTGAAGGAAGTAGGAAGGGATGCATCTCTGGAACTGTTGGGTGGTGGTGATGGTGGTTGTCGTTGTTGTTATTATTATTAGAGGAAACTGAGGGTCTGCGAAGTTCTGATAACAAAACTGTCTGTATAGGAAAGGTATCAGACAATAAGGTAGAGCTCCTGCTGGGCTGACCTCAGCGACACCCCCTGGCCCACAGCAGAGGGCCTCTCCCATCAGCAGCCTTCAGCATCGGCCTGCTCATTTGAATGCAGAATGTGTGAGGTGCAGGGCCACAGGGCAGCTGCCCCTAAAACAGACTGACTCACTGCCAGGAGAGCATCTTCAAAGAACTGCACAATCACTGTAGTGACAGGGCCATCTGTGTAGATCCATTCACATCGCTAACTGATGCCCTATCTGAAAGCTCCCATGTGCAGAGTAACTCCTTGGAGGAGGGGGTCCAGCCTGGACCCTCAGATGAGAGTCTCAGGGTCAGAGGGAATTCAGAAGTACCTAATTCAGCCTAACTAAATTATTCACTTTCCCCACAACCCTAGTTCCCAGAAACTTACATCTCAGAGACCAATAAAATTTCCCCCCAAAATCTAGAAACCAAAAAGTTAAAGCTATTACCAAGTAAGGTTATTAGGGAAAAAACCTACAGAGCCTATATATAATATATTTCACAAAATAAAGAATACCTGAATATCATCCTTAGGGAGGGCTCAGAATAAAGGACATTACCTTTAGTGGAAAGAAGTTAATTACATAAAAATTCTAGTACTTGCCCTGGCTGGTGTAGCTCAGTGGATTGAAAGCCAGCCTGTGAAGTAGAGGGTCACTGGTTCAATTCCCAGTCAGGGCACAGGCCTGCGTTTCAGGCCAGGTTCCCGGTGGGGGGTGCATGAGAGGCAACCACACATTGATGTTTCTCTTCCTCGCTTTCTCCCTCCCTCCCCCTCTGTCTAAAAACAAATAAGTAAAGTCTTAAAAAAAAAACCCGAAAACCTAGTATGTCATCTGATGAGACCCAGCCTGGAATCGCAGCCCCACGCCAGCCCCTCAGTGATCCACGTGGTACTTGGTACTTCTTCGATCATGGCAGCTCACATTATTTGACACAACCCAATCTATTTTCAAAAAACTCTATTAAGATTAGAAAATGTATAATCTATGAATATATTGGAAAAATTAAACTGTTAGGGAGAATGCTTCAGGAAGCTGTGTCTATCCAGTCCACTCCATTACTATATTCTGCCTCACCTTCCACTAAGGCCAGGTCCCTGGGAGTAATGAGAATAATAGCTAATATACTAAGCACCTGCTATGAGCTGAGCACTGTTCTAAGTGGCTAATGTACCTTCATTCAGTTACTCCATAGAACAACCTTATGGGGTAAATAGAATTATTATTCCTGTTTACAGATGTTTAAAAAGCAGAGTCATCTGCCCAAGTGGCCAAGTTCAGATTCAAAGCCCAGCAGCCTGGCTCCAGAGCCCATACCCTTTTGCACCATACTTGTTCGTGGTAAAGCCTCCTTACGTACGTATCCAGTTGGGAGGCAAACAGTACACTTTCCATTTCCCTATTTCCCCCATGGTCCTTGTCCCAGCTCGTCCTCTCCTGCCCTTCCCACTGGACTACTGCACCAAACCGAACCTACATTCCTGCCTCTCCATCCAACGTACTCCCCTCCAGTCCTGCACATGTTTAAATTGTTAATCTAGGATTATTCTCATTATAAAAGTAATTACGCTTAATCAAAGAAAATTTGGCAAATATAGAGTAGAAAGAAAAAAGCCCCAACCTATTCATAGTCTTACGAACCACTGAAACCATCTCTATGACACATTTTGATAATGTTCCTTCCAGTCTCTCTTTTAAATACATGAGCCACTTTTTAAAAACATGAGATTGAAAAAACCTTGCTTTTATTATATCTAAAATTTTGGTGAAAATTATTTCATGAGCATTTTTTCATGCTATTAAAAACATTTACATTGTCAATGAAAAATTAAGCTGTGATCATATTAGTTATTGCTCGAAAATGTTCAGTATCTCCCCCCAGGCATGTCAAATAAATTTCAGATTCCTCAGGGTGACATTTAAAGTTCTCTTTAATCTGCTGCAGTGTGTTTTTTCGCCTGTTTTTCCATACCCTAGCCCCTGTCTCAACATGTATTCTTACCAAATGGGACCTCCACTGCTTGCATACTTACTGCACGATTTCCATGCCCCCTGGGCCTTTGCTGACTCACAAGTTCTGTATTTTAGAGGACACACCCAGGACTTCCGGCCAAGATGGAGGCGTACACGGATACATTTTGCCTCCTCGCACAACCAAAAGAAGGACAACAGCAGCAACAAAAAAAATAATCAGAGCTGCAAGAAAATCAAACTGTATGGAAGGAAGTCCAACAACCAAAGAATTAAAGAAGAAACATTCATCCAGACTGGTAGGAGGGGCAGACAAAGGTAGATGGGGCCGAATGGACACGTGGCAAGGCGGTGGCTGGTGGTCCCACATCTGTGTGTGGATAAACCGGAACAACTGGGGAATCAGACGGACTACACAACCCGGGGTTCCAGTGTAGGAAAAGAAAGCCTCAAAACCTCTAGCTGTAAAAACCTGTGGGGTCTGTGGGGGTGGGAGAAACCCCCAGCCTCACAGGAGAGTTTGTTGGAGAGACCCATGGGGTCCGAGAATGTATGCAAAATCGCCCACCCAGGAATCTGCACCGGAAAGGCCCAATTAGCAGGGGAAATGACTGAAAGCCAGAGAGAGCCAAGCAAGCAGCATTGCTCCCTCTATGACCCCACCCCCACATACAGTGCCAAACGCAGAGACATGGGTTGCCCTGCCTTGGCAAATACCTAAGGCTCCACCCCTTACAATGTAATAGCTGTGCCAAGATAAAGAACTATGGCCCAAATGAAAGAACAGATCAAAACTGAAACAACTAAGCTACAAGGAGATAGCCAACCTATCAGATGCACAGTTCAAGACACTGGTAATCAGGATGCTCACAGAAATGGATGAGTACAGTCACAAAACAGAGGAAGAAGTGAAGGCTATGCAAAGTGAAACAATGAAGAATATACAGGGAACCGAGAGTGAAGGGAAGGAAACTGGGACTCTAATCAACTATTTGAAACAAAAGGAAGAAATAAACATTCAACTGGAATAAAGAAACAAGAATTCAAAAAAATGAGGAGAGGCTGAGGAACCTCCAGGACATCTTTAAACATTCCAACATCTGAATCACAGGGGTGCCAGAAGGGGAAAGGAAAAGCAACAAATTGAAAACTTATTTGAACAAATAATAAAGGAGAACTTCCCCAATCTGGCAAAGGAAATAGACTTCCAGGAGGTCCAGGAAGCTCAGAGAGTCCCAAAGAAGGTGGACCCAAGGAGGACCACACCAAGGCACATCATAATTACATTAGCCAAGATTAAAATGAAGAAGAGAATCCTAGAAGAAGCAACAGATAAAGAGACAGTTACCTACAAAGGAGCGCCCATCATACTATCAGCAGATTTCTCAAAAGAGACCTTGCAGGCAAGCAGGGGCTGGAAAGAAGTATTCCAAGTCATGAAAGGTAAGGACCTACACCCAAGATTGCTGTACCCAGCAAAGCTTTCATTTAGAATGGAAGGGCAGATAAAGTGCTTCCCAGATAAGGTCAAGTTAAAGGAGTTCATCATCACCAAGCCCTTATTATATGAAATGTTGAAGGGACTTATCTAAGAAGAAGATCAAAACTACGAACAGTAAAATGACAACAAACTCACAACTATCAACAATTGAACCTAAAAAAAAACCCCAAAAAACAACTAAGCAAACAACTAGAACAGGAACAGAATCACAGAAATGGAGGTCACATGGAGGGTTACTAGCGGGGATGAGGAGGGGGAAAATGTACAGGGAATAAGCAGCATAAATGGTAGGTACAAAATAGGCAGGGGGAGGTTAAGAATAGTATAAGAAATGGAGAAGCCAAAGAACTTGTATGTACAACCCATGGACATGAACTAA
>PVKM010050131.1:0-10787 GCA_004027735.1 Carollia perspicillata
TAATTCTGATAATTTCCTATGGTATTTGACTCAAATCTGTAATGACTTCTTCATGACTGCTTATTACCCTATCTTTATAGAGATGTGTTACTGGAGTTTGAGCTTTTGCTTTGAAATGTAAGTGTTTCAGTAGAGGGTCAGTCCTCACACTGACTCCCGGCAGGCACCTGCTAGGCTGGGGATTGGCTGACCACCTGGGTCCACATTGTGCCACTCACTGGTCTTTACGGATTGACTTTACCCTGCATTTTCTGGCTTAACACTTTTCCCGTCTGAAATCTTGAACTTAGACCTATGGTCAGAAGTACTGAAAGGGATCATCAAGGAGTCATTCCTCAGTCTACTTGAAAGCTATTGCTTCATTTAAACAATGAACAGCTTCCCTTCTAAGAAACCCACAATGAAGAACTGCCAGACCTTCTCCCCCGTGGTGCTCAGGACACGAAACTGTGGGACTGGAAGGGTTGCTGGAGACCTTCTGCAACTCTGTTTTCCTCTTGAGGAAACTGGCCCAAGAGGTGAAGTGTAAGGAAATCACCAGGTACTGGGCAAGATAAGACTAAGTCCCCTAACTCATGGCTTGTTCCACTTTTTGTTGTCTATGAAAGCTAAAAAGAAAACAAACCCCCAATTATCCATCTCCCCTGTCTCCTCAAACCCAGCCATCTATTTCTAAAATCAAGTTGCAGCTGTTTCTGAAACAGCGCAGGGAGGCCCATTCCCATCACTGAAGAAATACGACCCTCTTGGCGGGGAAGACATTGCTCTGCAGGGTAGAAGGAACCCAGTCACTCCCTCCACTCCTCAGGGCCCAGCCCACAGGCTCTGCCTTCACAAGTGCCAGAGGCTGGAAGAGCGTTCTCTCCCTCCTAACGTAACCTAATTGCTGCCTCCCTGCTAGCCCAGGCACTCAGCATTCCCTGTGCCAAGCTCTGGCTCCTGCCCAGCCCCTCCTTGAGGTGGAGCCAATCCCCAGACTCCCTTGTCCCAGGAACCAGTCCAGAAAGGCCTCCACAGTCAGCAAGGAGGAGCTCTATACCACGGCCTGGGGGGTCCGGCTGCCCCAGCTCGTGCTGCCTGGGTGGGCGGCTAGGATACCTCCTGTGTAGAGACCTGCCCTAGCTCAGCAAAGAAAAGACAAAAAAGGGAAAGGATGGGTTAGTGTGGCCCTGAGGTGTCAATGAGGGTGGGGTGTGAGAGACTGCTTGCTCTGGCTAGCCCCTCCTTCTGGGACTGAGAGGAGCTCTGAGTGCCTTACTCTTCAATTCAGCCAAATATTGAGCTACTGGGATCCTGGAGCCACTCACACTCTGGACACCTGGGAAGCTGCATGCCAGCAGGTGAAGCTGGAACTGGGGCAGTGTGGGCCAGTCCAGGCGATGCCTCTTCTTCACAAGGAAGCTTTGCAAGCCCTCTCCACTATTCCCTTCCTCGGGAGCAACAGTGCCGAGTACATCCAGTGATGGCCTCCCTGTACCTTTGATATTTATTATTAGGATTGCCAGGACAGGCTCGCCAATTCTTTGGTTTATGTATGGTAGCTCTACCTGACCAGTTTTCTAAGGGTAGGCAGAACACTCGGGAACCTGCCTCTCTCTGCAGCCAGCCTCTGTGTCCCCAGGCACATGTTTACCCTGCAGCTTTTGAAGCCCCACCAGAGAGTCACCATGAAGGGCAGGGTGACATTCATTCTCTACAAGTTTATACTTTCATGGGTTGTAGTGACATTTCTCAAAATTGAGAACTCCCAGATGCCCAGCTGTGCCTGCAGACCCTAGGGCGTGCCCAGACCTAGTTAGAGAAGCACATTAAGTAAATTCCTTTCTCATTTGAGTTCATCCATCAGCATGAGTGACATTGTAAACTCAAAGAGAAACTCAGACCCTGAAGCCAGAAGGCATCATCTGGCTATACGGTCATCATCCTCACATGATTCAGAAGGTACTGATAGTGATTGTGACTCTTTTTTAAAGTTAGAATGAAAGAAAAATAAAACTCCTTTTGGAACTCATGGGCTTGTCCCCTTCCAGCTCACCCACCCCAGCACTTTCAGGGATTCCTAGATGCCATTCGGAGGAACAGGGCTGTAGAAGAGTCTCCTCTAACGAGCAAGACCTCCCTCTGAGGAAAGAGCAGGAGGTGGGCCTGGGCTGGGTTGTAGCCCCAACAGCAGGGTCAGACTAACAGAAACCCACTGGCCACAGGGTTCCGAGTTGGGAGGGCCTTGGCACCTCCTCCAAGGCCATCTGATTCATGATGCTTGTCCATATCCCACCCAGTCCATTACTGGACAGCTCCTGCTAATGCAATGTCTTGGCAGCCAGTTGGCTGATCTAGAGTTTTCCTGGATTGGTTTTGTTCTTGACATCTGGAACCATATTAAATTAAAAAAAAAAAAAGCCCTAAAGATATTAGGGCAGAGAGTATGCAGGCCCGATTTGAGCTTGCTTTCTTGTTATATGTAAGTGAATACAAATACACTCATTGGAACAGCCAATGATTTGCTTCTGAAAACAGTATAGATGGGCGAGATGGGAGTTTGGAGGAGACGCGTAGATGGAGCAGTCTTCATTTTGATTGTCACTGAGCAGAGACCTGGAGCCGCTGAGGGTGTCAGGGCTCCCAGGTGCAGACTCACAGGGAGGAAGAGTGATGCGGACGCGCGGGCAACAGCGACAGGGAGTGTGTTCCTGTAGGTTCAGATACACGAGGACACATAGCCAGGATGGGTGGGAACTTCAGCACGAGTCCCTGGTGTTCCCCATGGGGACAGAGCTGAGTGCTCAGGGATGGCTGGGGATTCTAGATGATGGACAAGCTGCTCCTGCAAACCCCACCCCCTTAAAGAATGAGTCCTGTCTGCTCAGCCAGGCAGCGCTGTCTGGTTTGTGTGGGGCTTGATCCGTTGAGTGATTGTGTACTGCTGCTTGTTGGAAATCAGGTTTATTTCGGGTGCCACTTACATGTAGGCATGCACATGCTAACCTTGTTTTCATGGATTGTCGTTACTGAAAATTTTGTCCAGAGTTCTGAGCAAAATGCACATCTGCTAGCCTGTCACATTTTTTTCCAGCTCAAAGAACTTCTTTTTTGTTTACTACATTGCTATGTAAAGTATTTTAAATTTGTTACTTTTTCATTTGGTTGATGAAATTCGACAGTTACTTGAATTTATATGCCAATGTACATTGAAATGTATACACAGGGCTGGTTTTGGCTCTGTTTAGAGGAACGGTGGGTTACCTGTGCCTGGGTAGCCCAGCTCCTCCGGCTACTGTTGATAAGCTTGAGATACACCCAGCTGACCTTGCAGTACAGAGAGCCCCTTGGCTGCCTCAGCTGGGGAAGCCTAAGGCCATGGAAGATGTCTGTTGTTGCCCTTGCTGAGACCTGGTGGCAGAAGCGCTGATCTTTCTCTGAGCAGAGCAAGGATGACGCGGGTCCTGTAGAGACTCATGGGCTGCCAGAACTCAGCCCTCCTGTGCCACCACTGCTGTGTGCTGTGGCCTCTGGGGTAGGGAAAACCTGCAATGCTCTTTGGCTGGGAATCCTGCCTTCTTCCTGGCTGTGTCTCAGACGGGCAGAAGACAGTTCCACCCATTCTTTTTGGGTCTCAGTTCTCTGTATAGGTCTACCTGCTTAGTGAAAAAAGAACCAGCCTTCAAATTAGAACACAGTCCTTAATCAGATGAGTATACCAAGGCGGTCATTGAGGACTGCATGTGAAAATTCATTTGGCTACTGCTGGGGGGGGTTTGCTGCCAACTGGGTGGGTGAGAAGGGGAGCCATCTGCTTGTAGTTTCCACCAGCTGTACCCGAACTACCAACGACTTCCCCAGCCCAGATGTGCACAGGGCGTCATTGTTAGTCCTCGAGTCTACGAGGAGGCACTAGGCTATGCTGGTCAAATACAGAGTACAGGGGATTACTGAACTATTATTGCCCATTCCTCCCCGGACATCCTTCCTGTGAACTAATTATGAGTGCTGGTAGCTGAAGAACTTAGCTGAATGGTTTGCACTGATGTTGATGAGTGAGCCAGTTGAGGCTAAATGGCCACTGTAGGTTCTTTTCACATGTTCCCACAAACCACCTCTTGATGCTCCTGCTAGAGACCATGGTGTGGCATAAAGCAGAGGGCTGAGCTAATGTGGTATTTTACAAAAGAGGCATCGCAGGACGGGAGGCGATGCAGGAAGAGCACGTCTCTTAATGTGGCATCCTCCAGACAACGTTGTAAGACGAAACATTCTCTTGATGTTTGTTGAGAGTGTGATGAAAAGGTGGCGGGACACCCTGACCTGTGTGGCTCAGTGGGTTGGGTGTCAGCCCATAAAGTGAAAGGTCACCAGTTCAATTCCTGCCTCTCTGGGAGAGATGACCGATTGATGTTTCTCTCCCTCTCTCTTTCTCTTCCCTTCTCCACACCTGTGAGCTGCCTCCCCCTTGACCAGGGGCACAGCCCCACCTGGTTTCCCCTGGGGCTACCTCCCCTCAGGGTCTAAGGGCAGAGGTTTTACTCTCCATTTTTTTCTTTCTTTAAATCCCATTATTCTTAACACTGTACATAACTCCAAGGCATTTTATTTTTTAATCACAATTCTAAAACTTCTTGTTGGAGGGGTAGTTTCAATTTATTAATGAACCAGAGAAAAAAAGCACAAAATGACTATGAAGGGTCCAGAAAGACAGACGGGGGTGTTCATTTTGCCTGACTCGCCTGTGCCTGCCAGAACAAGCCCTCCCCTGTATCATGGACTGTGCCCTTGGACGGGGGACGGCCAGTCCTGCAGGCGGAGCACACTTCGGCATCTGCACAATGGGTGGCGAACTCCACTCGCCCACTGGAGGATCATAAATCTGCACATCTGAGACCTAAAAGACAGCTTCTGAAAAACATTCTCACAATTTGCCGCTGTATTTTTCACACCTTTAGATTCATTTCTGATTTGTTTGCAATAGCACATCTAGAGACAGACTGCACACCCAGACCACCAGAGACTATTGTTCTGTTCTTTGCTGTGTAGTAGTCTGGATCCAGGTTGGTCCCTCTCACACAATGAAGAGAAAATAAGACCCTACATTAGTGTTTTCAAAAGCATGAACGTACACTGTTTCATTTGATCCTCACAGCAGCTCTGGGAGTCAGGCAGGTGGGCGTCCTGGTTCCAAGACCCAGAGGACAGGGAGTGGAGCTGGGAACCAAACCCATGTCCTCCGACCCCTGGTCCAGGGCTCCTTCCACTCCACAAGATGAACTGAGGTCTCCTTGAAGAGCAGGGCAGCCTTTCTGTTCAGAATAGATGACATGTCATTTGGGCTTGCAGACAAAGGTGATTTTAACTACAGACCTCATCAACAAGCTCAGGGAATAAACCCACCTGAGCGCGATTCGACATCAACACTGGAGGGAAGAAAAGGACAGAACACGGGTGTGTCTTTGACAAGGGTGTCTTCCTGTTTTCTTGATTCTCACTCAGACCACACTGGGTGCAGTAACATGAACGTAGCAAAGTCCAGGAGGAACAAAGATATTCAAAGGATGTTCTCATCGAGCAATTTATGGATTCCTTCACAAATCCTCTTGAGGTTGGGTCTACAGCTTCCATCCAGACTATAAAGGGTAGAGAGGAACTCCACATCAGCAAAGTGGTTGAAGACGTGGTTGATGCGCCCGTGGGTCCTGGGTGTCAGGTGTCGCTGCACCAGTTCATGCACCAGGTCCTTGCACTCGTGTAGGAGCTTGGAGAGCACGTTCCTGTCGAAGGTGTATTCCACCTCATAGAAGCTGATGATGGTCATGGCGGTCTGGTTCAGCTTCTTCCTGAACTTCTCCACAACGACAACCTCCTCCTGGTTGAACTGGTTGTTCCGGTAGAGGATCCCAATTTTGATTGCCACCTTGATTAAGTCTTTCATGATCTTGTGGGCCTCCTTCTTGTTGCGGGTGTGCTCTTTGGTGACTTTGTAGAGCTCGTCAAAGATCTCACTGCTGGTGTCATCAATCAACATGCTGGCCACGGTTTTGCTGGCTATTTTGCTCAGAATCTTCTTCTGGGCTTGAATGGCAAGGCTCTTGGAACTGAAGACATCGGGACCTATGGTAAGAAAGAAATGAAGGTTATGGCAATAACGAGAACATTTTATTATTTTTCTACAAGTGGAACACACTAATTAGAACTTCTTAGAGCAAAAACTCATGCTTTTATAGCCCACACTCCCCATCTAAACCCCACCCACACCTGGTTGCCACACTGCCCGCCCCGTCCATGTGACATGCTTGTTGACTCTCTTGAACCTTCTAAACTGAACTCTCCCCTCTCTGGAAGTGCTCTCCTCTTGTCTGGGCCAAATCTCACCTTTTTAGACCTACTTCCTGTGTATAGCCTTCTAGACTCGATTAGATGTCAGAGAACTCCCTATAATGGAACCATTCAGTTTTGCAAATGATACAGGGGGAGAGTTACTGCTTAAGGACAAGAATGTAGTCTTTTTTCACTCTCAGAATCCATATGGACTGTTCATTGAGTCTAAGATGTTTTTCCAGTTTGATATCTTGGAACCTGAGATGTGTCTTATAGTCATTGTTGCCAGGTGGCAGTTGTGCCATAGTGTCATTACCTGTGTGCACATCAGTTTACAGAATAAGAGCCAGAGATTTGGGAGAGAAGTCGAGAGCACTCTTGTAAGAAATACTGCCTCACCGGCGCTCCCGGTGGCATAGAGAACCGCGCTGTGTGGGAAATTAGACCCCAACAGCTCCAAGTCAAAGGCGCCTCCATCGGTAATGCTCTCAGTGTGAAGAAGCTTAGAAAAACCACAGTCAATTTATTTCCTTGTTATTTTCCACTTTACCAATGAAAAAGAGCAATACATGTTAAAAATCATAGTATGTCTAAGTAAGTCTAAGAAGGATGTTTCAATAAATATAAAATAAAAATTGTCAGTAATAAGAAAGCAATCACAGTTTAATTGGCACCGTCCTTTTTAGATTTAAGAACACATAAAACAGCATTTTACAATCAATGGGGTCTTAGATCTGATGAAATACCCTAGGAAGCCACCAATTAGCTGGAGCTGACATTTGGAACTAAACACGCGCCCTCCCCCCACCAGCCTTACTCGACGGTTTGTACATGCACTGTTGTCACCATCTTCCCAAGGCCCACCGGCTGCCTGCAGACAGAGGCGGTGTCCCCCGCAGCACCCAGCTCAGTTCTGGGCACAGGGCTGGGATGGTGTCTGTTGTAAAGTACCAGAGAAATACCGCAGGGGAACAAGAAGGTAGTAAAATATGGTGCAAATGTGTGCTGACAAAAAAGAACAAATTTTCCTTTGAGAGCTGAAGGCCCTCTAGGATCTCTAGGGCTTTCCACCCAGTGCTCTGTGGCCACTCGGAAGTGACATGTGACATGCAGAGTGGATGGCCAGCCAGCCCCACTCGCCACCTTCTACAGCCCTTGTCTGGCTCCTCCCCATCTCACATTCCACCCCCTCTGCCCTCCCAGGACTCATTTCTTCAGTGGACAGTGATTAGTCCCTGGACACTCAGGTCTCGCAGGCACAGACTCAATAAACACTCCAACACAATTTAGACACAGGCCTCAGCGTATCCTCCACCTCCATGGCTCCTCATGGACTGGCCCTGCCTCCCTCCCTCAGGCCTGGGTCCTTCCAGGACAGTTGCTTCGGCTCTCAGGCCCCTTCCCACTGCAGGCCCCAGTGGCGCCACCTGGAGTGGGGTCACCGCAGTAGGATGAGCAGAATGGAGGCAGTGGGTGCCGTGAGCCTCTCACAGCCCAGGAAGCTCCCTCTGTACAGTTTGAGACAGTAGAGTCTTCAAGCAATTCGCAGCCAAGTATCCCTGACCTGTCCAGGATTTCCCTGCAGCCTTGGTGCACAGAGACGATCTCTTGACTCTGTACCACGAGCAAGCCTGACTTCCTGATCTGTGCTCTTGCAGAGTCTGAGACAAATAAATCCCTGCCTTGTCTCATCATCCACCATGGTCACCAGACCTTTATGTGAATAATCTTTGTTCCCAAAACACCGATTTGTCCCTCAAAGGCAAATATTTACCAGCATTTCGGACGTGCAAATGATGGTGCTGTATGTTTGAAGTCAGTTCCACAGGAGAAGCTCAAAGACTTCTGCATAAGGACCCTGCCATCGCAATAAGGGTATGCTTCCTAAAGGGAGTGTTCTGAGGGGAACAATGAAATCTAGACAGATCTGCTCTGGAATATCAAAACACGAGTCATTTCTTTGTAGAAACAGTTCCTAAGAATTGCCTGACAATAAGGTCCTTCAGGAGGCTCTCTAGAAACGCAGCAAACATGCATTTCCACAAAGGCCACAAATCAACTAAATAGGTGTTCACGAGAACGTAAGCTCTGTGGGAGCAGGGACTTGTGTGTGAGCCCTACTCAGTGCACCAGCAGCACTGGTCACGAGAAGGGAGCGCAGGTTCCAGCAGGTGCTGCATGGTTTTTAACCCTCAGAACTGGGTGAAGCTGGCATTTTTACAAAGGCTTCCCTGCCAGCCTGCTTCCAGGCCTCCTCGCCACCAGTGTTCCCAACCTTGCCCTCCAGAAGTGGCTGCCACACCTTTTGCTCACATATCCCCATAAGAATTTTGAAAAACTATAAACCCCCTTGCATATTATTTTAACTTGACAGCAAGTATTTTTTACCTCATGGTTAAATAGTTATATTTCTAAATAGATAAAATTTGAAGATACTATAAATATTGATATTTTAAAACTAACCTTTTAAATTATTCTTTTCAATGATCCACTGTAGTGGTGAGAAAACACACATTATTGTCCATTTAAAAATGCTGGTGATGTGCCATTTTGGGGCCAAAGTCCTTTTGGTCCTTTGGTTTCTCTGCAATTATTGAGCATTTACTATTTGTTCACCTCTGCATGAAGTGCTGTGGGGGATATCCTCCAGAATATTTAACGGTGTTGCTTTGAATATGGTCCCGTGGAGAGGTGAGATACAGACAAATGAAACAAAACAGAAATGCGAAACCGCCTAAACCAGCATGAGTGACCGCGGCTGGAGGAGGGTCTCTGGGCTCTGAAGGTGAGCTCTGGTACGGACAGATGGGGATGGCTGCAATGGTAGGGGGTGGTTTCCAAAGGCATGGAAACAGGCCAGTGATTTTCCCCAGATCACACAGGCCCTCGTATGTTTTCAGCATCTCTCTTGCATAAACATATGCTTACCTACAAAGGGACTTGGGTACAAGTTCTTTGGTGAGGGCCCATGAGGGTCACGGTATAGCATGTCTGAAGCTTTCAAGTTCAAAATCATAAGGAAAGCTTTAAGAAAAACAGCAAACGACAACAACGACGAATAAGCAGATTCCCATACTCTACCCCAGACTGCCAGTATTAACATCTTTAGGAGCAGAGCCAGTCATCCCAAGCTCCCTGCCTGGTTCTCACGTGCTGAATGCAAGACCCACTGACTGTCACACGCCCCACCATGCATCCCATAGAATACTAGTTCTATTAGATGCTCCCAGAAAGAAGGCTCTGTGGTTGACTTCTTTCTTAAGAAGCTGACTTCTTCTTTCAACTTAAATGAGCTTGTAGATGACTACATATTGTGACTGGCTTTTGATGACTCGCCATAGCAGGTAGCTTATTAAAGGCCTTGAGAAATTCTGCAATAATGATACCTGTGTAGTTTTTTTTAGCCTATCACTTCTCAGACTTACTGGACCTTAGAAAACGTATCTGTATCCATAGATATACTTATACACACACACACACACACACACACACACATCTCCCTACAACAATATCCCATGGTATACATTATGGGAAATGTGGGGGGAGAATCGACAGAAATAACCTGAAGACAGCGCTCCAGTCAACTTTTACAACTCCCAGGGATCTGTGGAGGAGGTGTGGGGAGTCGCTACTGTTTCCCACATACACACACGATTTAAGGAGTGTGTGTGCATGTGGGAGAGCTGGGAGGGACAGTCCTATTCAAAAGACGTTTTGCACATGGAAACCTTGGGCTTGTTTCCTACCATCTACCCTTCTGTCTCAGCTTTCTGCGGAGGGACCATGTTGGTGATCCACCCTGTAGGAGCAACACCGCAGGCTGAGAGGAAGAGTGTGAGCTTTGGGAGCCAAGGTCAGGAGTGAGTGCACTTAGGATATCTGGGGAGACAGGACTAACCAGTGGGTACTGGTTTGTTTTGTGGAAATACCATGAGATCCAGAATAGGTCTTGGCGAAAACTTTTTGAGCCTGTGTACAAGGCTTAAGACTCTTTTCAACCGGGGTGATTCTCTTAACCATATTTGAACAAAAGTTCCCATTCCCCAGCCATAAAAAGTAATGGGTTGTTTACAAGTATCTCAGAATCTTGGAGAATGGAGATGAAAAACGTGACTATGCAGCTATCATATACCACAACTGACTAGCACAAAGAGACAAGATTGAGGAAGTCCTCCTTGTAGAAACAGGGGCTTCCTTAAACCAAGACTGATGGAGGAGCTTGAGTGAAAGAATTACAATGTCAGTGCTCCGAGAAGAAGCACCCTTAGAACATTTACAAGGAAAGGAAAAGTACCAGAACTATGTTGGGAGAATGGCATAATAATGGTTGTGAACTAGTTTGGCGAGAGAAAGCAAAACATAATGTAAGTGGCCCTTTTCCCTGCATGGGAAAGTGCTAGGGCCAGTCTCAGTTGATGTTTCTATAAATGACGCTCAGCCATAGTACAAGTGATGCATGTTTTTACATTTCTAGAAAACAC
>PVKM010050132.1:0-10783 GCA_004027735.1 Carollia perspicillata
TGGCTTTAACGCATGATGTTTGTAACCTTTCATCCCATGAGGCAAATTAAATACGTATTATAAATGGCTAAATTTAATCTACAGATTCACATTTTCAATACACATTTAAATTATCTATAGATGCAGATAACAAAACAAACACAACTCTGACAAAAAGAAGCTTCCAGTTTACTTGAGGAGAGGCCTATGGTGATGGCTCCTATTGTGTGGTAACCTGCCTGGGCTAAGGGAGGCCCCGACAGCTGGTAAGAAGTTGTTTCTGGGTCTGTCAGTGAGGGTGTCTCTGAAAGAGATTTTTTTCAACCAATAGATTAAGTAAATGCCTCACCAGTGGCCATCATCTAATCATTTGGGAGCCTGGATACAATGAAAAGTTGAAGGAGGGATGAATTTTCAGCTTGAGTGTAGTATTTAATTAAAAAAAAATATTAGTCTACACATGCAAGAGTCTCAACAAAGTCTAAATAGGACAGATTCAAAGCCATCTTCGCATGATACTTAAACCATTTAGAATAAAAATGAAGGTATAGTTATTAAAATACCAAGAGAAAACTGAGTGTTTGAGTTTAAAAATAATAAGATTAATAGGTGGCGTATTAGAAACAGTAAAAGTCTAAAGGAATAGATGGTATATTAAAATTACTGAATGAAACTGGCTATCAATGAAAAATTCTATATTCAGCAAAATTGTGTATCGAAATGAAGGGACATTAAGGCATTCCTAAATACACTACTGAACGATACTGGAGTGAACTATGAACCTCCGGGACCTAAGATACATTTATAGAACACTTTCCAACAATAGCAGAATATGAATTCTTTGCAAATCCACATAATAAATTGTCTAGGATAGGTGACATTATAAGCCATGAGACAAACCTTGATAAATAAAAAAGTAAGACCATGCAAAGTCTAGTCCTCAAAGACAGCATAGTTAAATTAAAAATCTATACCAGAAAGTAATTGGAAAATTTACATATAAATAAAAAACAAAGTGGAAGTTTCTATATAACTAATGATTCAAGGAAGAAGAAACAAGGTAAATTTGTTTAAAGATGTTATCTATTTATCTTTAGAAGGGAAGGAAAGGAGAGAGGGAGAGAAACATCAGTGTATGGTTGCCTCTCATGTGTCCCCTGCTGGGAACTGGCCTGCAACTCAGGCATGTGCCCTGACTGGGAATCGAACTACAGTTGTTTGGTTTGCAGGCCCGTGCTCAATCCGCTGAGCTACACCAGCCAGGGCTCACAAGGTAAATTTGTCTGGCTTATTAGACCAGCAAAATAAATAATCAGAGGGGAGAGGGGAGGGAATTTCAGGGGAAAAGGGAAGGGATAACAGGAACACGTATTAAGGACACATGGACAATAACTAAGGGGGGTGGAAATGGGAGGGAGGTGGGGAGCACCGTGGGGGTGGACTGGGATGGGAGTAAAAGATAGAAAACTGCACTTGAATAACAATTAAAATAAAATTAAAAAAAGAAAAAGAAAAAATAAATAATCAGTATTTTGACTGGAAATGAATAAGCAAAACTATCTTTTTTTCATAGATGGAATAATCTAGGAGATAGAAAATCTCAAGATAAAAACAAACCTACCAGAATGAACATGAAAATTCAGGAAGCTGATAAAATTTGAGATCAATGTACAAAAATTAATTGTATTTGTGTACAGCAGCCCTAAGCAATCTGAAACTAAAATTAAGAAAATTATTTTATTTATGATAACATCAAAATGAGTAAGAGATTTAAGAATAACACAAATGATAAAGGCAAAACTTTTAATCCAAACAGCAAAACTGAGTTGAATGGACTGGCTGAATGAACATAACTTCCCATCAGCCATGTGTGAGAATTTCAGTTACATAATATTGCTTTACCATTGATTGTTTTAGTTCAGCCATCATTGTAGGCTAGATTTTGTTCTGGGTTTAATTTGCATTTTTTGTCACTTAGTGATACCAAGCAATTTCTATATGTGTACTGATTACCTTGGATGATTTCTATCCTAAAATGCATATTTAAATGTTTTGGTACTTTTGAGTGTGTATATTCTCAAATTGAAAAAAAAAAAAAGAAAAACTTTTATTTATCCTCTAATAGCATTTGGTTTGTTGAATGTCAGTAGTCTGTTAGAGCCAAATAATGGGTTTTCACATGTACATGACGGGTTTCTTGAAAAAAATCTCCTGTAAAATTGTAAAGACATTTAACCAAGGAATGAGAAACTCAGTGCTGTCTACACTCTTGACTTCAACAGTTCTTCAAAACTGTAACTTCTGTTACCACCCAAGCTACTCATATCTATTTCCTATGGCAGAAATAAAAGATATACAAAGAGAGAGAGAGAGAGAAATGGGGGACTAGAGGGGAAAGGGGGGAGAGAGAGATGATGAGAAGAAAAAAGGAGGAGGAAGAGAGGGAGGGAAGGAAGGAAAGAGGGAGGGAAGGACGTTAAGAGAAAGAAAGAGAAGTGGATCTAAACACCTGATTGGTTCTGATGAATTATGTAGTTCAGGTTTAACTTTGAAAGAAGTACTTACTACTGTTTAGTGGAGAAACACTTGCTTCTTTTTTTTTTCAAGAGTAAGCTGAAAGCTCCTTCACTTTCGCAAGTGTTAGATCACGCTTTAGCATTCCCCTCCAAGGATATCTTACTATGAGGTGGAGAAGATACTGCTTTGATCCTCGTTCAGCTTCAAGGGAGGACTGACATAAGCAGCTGGAGTTTTCTAGCCTTCAAACACTTTTTAAGCCTAAAATTGATGACTTCTAACTGAAGATAACAATTCTAGTTTCCATCGTTTTCATTTAATATTGCTACAAGTCTTGATAACTTCTTGAACATTAAGCCCAGTCATTGTTATTTGAATTACATCATGAACATTTATTGGTTGTATGGTACCTAGACCCACTGTGAGTTTCCCTGATATCAGTTAGTCCTACTAATCAGTAGGCATATTTGACAGGATCCTGTAGAGAAGGGAAATGGAATTTCTACTTGAGGCAAATGCGTTTTTAAATAGATGTCAGTAGCTTTATTTTTACAGAGTGGTTTATATACACAAAACAGGTAAGCATCATTCTTCCATTCAACACACAATACACAAGAGAGCAACAATAAAATCATCACATTAAATAACTTCTTTGAGGTGTATTCCCACAAAGTTTAACACAGTATGAAACTCAGATAAATATACAGAAAAATAATATTATTTCTTTTCTCTGCCTTTTAATGCTGAGAGTATCAATTACACATGATAAAATATTATCAAGTAGCATAACCTGAAATGTGGTAGGAAATACACAAATATGAATTTTTCATATGGGCTTTTAAAATCATGTTTTACTTTAATAAATTTCAGACTTTGATCCAGTAATAATCTAATTCTCTCACAGGTGGAGCTTGGCAATATTTAATATGAAAGCACCTGGAAAATTATCTGTTTTCAAAAAAATTTATTTCTAGGGCTTCTAAATGAAAAAGATCCTTTGAAGCAGAAAATAGGAAAAGATGGTGAGTGTGTGTCTGTGTTTAAAGAGGCTAGAAATTAATTCATGCAATCATGTGGAGATTATTTTATTCTCTCAGCAGCTAGTGCAAGAATTTCTTGAGCTAGAGACTGGCTTTTATGAGAAAATATTTTTAGGATCCCAAACTCTAGAACTCAATAGCTAGCTCAAAGAAAGAAAGATGCAACTTCTGGTAATAGGAGATAGACGGACGTGAAGTTTTGGAGGGTGAGAAGCAGTTTACTGTGCTCAAGGCAGAAGGCTGCCAAGACACGTAATGTTGAACACAATTTTAAAATCATCTTCCAGGAACATCTGACTCAAACCTGTGTTGGTAAAGTTCAGTTTTACCCAAACTCATATAGTAAACTCCACCTTGCTCACCACTGTTAATAATGTTTTTGTCTTTCCATAAAACTACGAAAGATTAAAAGTTCTATATGCAAGTGGATTTTACATAAATAAATGATAGCTTTAGGTCAAAGAGAGCAAGACTTGAGAACATTGCTCGTTTGGTTTTTATATAAGATGCATAACATTCTCTCCAGTTAATGTCTGACTGTAGTACTGGTAAATCTGCAGTGTGCTACAGTGAGCTATATAGGCTCCAACTGAGTGTTCTTTTAATAAAACATCTGAAGTCTGGTTTCGTAACCTTCCTACCTGAGGGAAAGGAGGTTGGGAAACCTCATTCAAATATAATTACTGATTTCTTGTCTTATCCAACTCCTTATTATTTATAGGATTTTCCTGATACCTTTAAATGATAAGCTTTTAAAATAAGCTTTATTTCCAATCCCTAAACAAGAAAACAAATGTGAACTCCCTGTATTTAAAAGTAACTATTAGCCTTGGCTGGTGTGGCTCAGTGGATTGAGTGGCAGAGTACAAACCAAAGGGTTGCTGGTTCAATTCCCAGTCAGGGAACATGCCTGGGTTGAGGGCCAGGTCCCCAGTTGTGGGGTGGGGGCGGGGGTTAAAAGCAACTATGCACTGATGTTTCCCTCCCTCTCTTTCTCCTTTCCTTCTCCTCTGTCTGTAAATAAATAAATATAATCTTTTTTAAAAAGTAAGTATTACACATGATCTTCTTTACACATGGTTGATTACAGTATTAATTCACAAAAGTTGCTTTAAATTGTTAAAATAAAATGCCATCTGAAGAAGATAATGCAGCTTTCATAATGTGAAAGTTAAAAGTGCAACTGCACGTAACTATTTTAACAGAAGATCTAATTATATTTCATAATTAGCTAACACTATCTCCTTTAAAAACTAGGATGTCAAATAATACTTAGAATACCATATTTAAGTGAAAAGTTAATTTAGAGATTTATCAACAATTAGCGCTTACACATTTTCTATTTTAAGTTTTATTTACATTTCTAATAATAACCTGAGAAGAAATAGAGTTTTATTAGTAAGTAACTATTTTCCACTAATTACAGCCTCCCTGCTGTCATTTCACATTTTTTCTTTTTGTCCAGAAGATGTTGCTGCTGCTGCATAGATACTGATGCAACTTTGGCTACTGGTGGTTCTGTAGTCTCACTGTCGCAGTTATCGTTGACTAAAAAAGACATCGATGTAGATTTTCCTCACGCAGATTTTGTTCTTTACTCCACCAATGACTGCAGTCTTAGAAAACAGGACTTATAAAACTTAACGGGTCTTCTAAGGAATCCATTTCTGCTATCTGATCCAGCAGAAAAGCAAAAACAAAGATTGGATTAAGATGAGGTCAGGCACTAAAGATTTAGGATGTGATGGGTAAATGTGGTAAATGATGTGCATTTGCAAATAGTATTAAAACCTAAAGAAATCATTCTTACTGGAAAAAAGCCAGTGCTCTACAACAGAATACACGGGAGTAAATCAAAATGGCATGTTCGAAAAATTAAAAAGGAATGGTTCATTTAGGAACAGATACAATCAAATAATTTTCCTTCTTTGCTTACTTATAATAAGGTAGATGAAGCTTAAAATATTCTTTAAAAAAATCAAATTCCACATTATGATTTAAGGATCCACTATATATGAAGCTGCTTTGGTGTATGTTCTGTAACCTTTCTGTTATAGAATTAATTAATTTAAACTGGAGAGGAGTTCAGAAATAGCATAGCTATCCTCTCTCTCTGCAAAAGAGCAAGCAATCTTTACAGTGATACGCTCGTTCCATCTCCTGACGTCCTTGCTTATGAACGTGCCAGACTAAGCACAGTATCTATAGGTCTTTCCTACAGATGCAAATCCACATGTGTGCACACATGCACATACACACATCCGTTACTTATATAGACTTTTTCATTTAGCTGCTATATACAATGACTTTTACGGAAAAAATTTATATCCGTTTTACAGTTGTATTCTTAAAGTGGCAGTTTCAAAATAATATGGAAGCTTGAAAAACATGCCAGTATGGACCTATGTGTTAAAGATCTTATCTTTTCTAGTATTAAAAAATAAAATGTGTGTGTGGAGAAAGAGAGAGAGAGAGAGAAGGGGAGATGTTCCTTCTGCTCTGTTAGGACAATGTTAAAAATACTTTCTCTGTTGTGAGGAAATATTGTTAGGATCCCAAATTCTAGAACTTAATAGCTAAAAAATAATAGCTGAAAAGAGAGAGAGAGAAAGAGAGAGAGAAGGAGAGAAAGATTCTGATATGAAAGTTAATAAACACTATGAAGTTGCTCTATGATATAAAAACAATTTTTTAAAGTTGGCATTCATAAGCTTACTACAAAAAATAACCATGTATTTCAAACATATCTAAAATGAAAGTGGAACATATTCACTTCCAACAAAATAAGTCTTAGAAAACGCCAAATAATAAAATCATATATTTTCCTCTAACTATAATTGAAAAGTAATAAATAATTTAACAATATAACTAAGTAGCATAATTCGAGAACTGAACATAATTCATAAAAATACATTATAAAATAAAAAATTAAGAAAATATTTTAAATACTTTATTTTTATTTATTTTTAGAGAGGAGAAGGAAAGGAGAAAAAAAGGGAGAGAAACATCAATGTGTGGTTGCCTCTTCTGTGCCCCCTACTAGGGACCTGGCCTCCAACCCAGGCATGTGCCTTAGATTGGTTCACACAACCCTTTGGTTCATAGGCCAGCACTCAATCCACTGAGCCAAACCAGCCAGGGCAGAAAACTTTTACGTATTTAGAACTAGAACAACAAAGAAAACATTTTTTATAAAGTGTTTGGAATAAAAATGAAAATATTTATTTTGTGTGTATACTTTCTCATACAACATGTGTAGTATTAAACAAACAAAAAATTATGAGGCATGCAGAATGATATCCAAAACTAATGATGAGAACTAAGATTAGACATACCACAAGACAGAATAAACAGAGTGTTAAAATAACTATGATGAATATAATAAAGCCCCTAACAAAAAGGTAGATTATATGTACAATGGGTGGGCAAATTCAGTAGTAAAATGGAAATGAAAAAAATGTAAAGGAAATGGAAATGATTAAAAATGATGTATGGAGATAAAGAAAAGAAAGTTTGTAATGAGCTCAACAGATACTGCAAAGCTGAGGAAAGAATAAATTATTTTGCTGCTTCCAACACTTGGCTATTGTAAATTGTACTGCTATGAACATTGGGGTGCATAGGTTCTTTTGGACTTGTATTTCAGGGTTCTTCAGATATAATCCTATCAGTGGAATTGCTGGGTCAAAAGGCAAATCCATTTTTAGTTTTCTGAGGCAATTCCATACTGTTTTCCATAGTGGGTGTACCAGTCTGCAATCCCACAAACAGTGCACTAAGGTCCCCTTTTCTCCACAACCTCTCCAACACTTGTTTGTTGCTTTGTTTGTGGTGGCCACTCTGACCCATGTGAAGTGGTATCTTATTGACCAGAGGAAAGAGAGGAGGGGATTTCAGGGGAAAAGGGAAAGGGTTTGCAGGAACAAGTTAAAGGACATAGGGACAAAAACAAGGGGGTGGATGGGAATAGGAGGGAGGTGGGAAGGGCTGGGGAGTGGACCGGGATGGGAATAAAAGGCAGAAAACTGTACTTGAACGACAATTAAAATTTTAAAAAAGAGAAAAAAGAATTATTTTGAAGACAGAGTGATTTAATTACACAAAAAGAAATGGCAATAGAAAAGAAAAGTAAAAGACAAAAGGAGTAAGAAGTCCAAGAAGTATAGCATAATGTTAAATGACATATATGGGATCTAGAAAAAGTCCAGCCATTGTTAATAAAACAAGATTGGTTTTCACGACATCCATGTAACTTGGCAGCCAAGGAGAGTGGACTGGAATGTGCACTGGTGAAAAATGACAACTCTACTGTACTAGTCAGTGAGGGGTGGTAGACACCACTGAGTGAGCATGTGTACTGCATGAATGCTGCATTCAAAATGACTGAGCAAGGAGAACAATGAATCTGCATCAATTTTTCATTAACCTTGAACTCTCCTCCATGGAAACTCTTTGGATGATTCAAGATGCAATGAGTGCAGCACAAATAAAACTGTTGCACACACTCTTCAAAGATGGCCAAGAATCTATTGAAAGTGATCCACATTCTGGAGGGCCTGCACAAGCTGAACTCCTGAGAATGTTGAACATGTATGGCTGCAATCAAAAAAGATTGGCAACTGACAGTGCGAGAACTGGAAGCTGATTTGGGGATAACAAAAAATACCATCATCGAGATTTCGATGTGGAATCATGGTGTGAAAATTGTCATGGCAAAATTCTTTCTGTGCATTCTAATAACAAAGCAGATCATGCTGTGGTTGCTAATGATCTGATTCAAACTGGCACCAATGAGCCAGAATTCCTCAAGAAGGTCATACAACTGGGAGAACTGTATGAGGCCCCAAGGTGCCTACTTTGAAGGAGACCAAGGTGTCATTGACCTTTGTACAATGTTTCTTTATCTTGTATCTTTTCCACAAATGTCTCTATTTTTTCTTAGTACATGGCTAGATATTTTCTGGACAGATCTCATATGCTTCATTGCGATTCCTGAAAGAGAAAGTTTGAAAAAAGAATAGTTGGTATATTTTCAAAAGTAATAGCAGACAATAAATCATTGTTCTGAGAAGGTCAAAGAATATCAAAAACACAAACTTGCTTACTTATGCATGCATACAAACAAATAAAAACACAAATGCAAAGACACATACACACACTAGAACATAGTATAGTCCAACTGCTAAGGAGCAAGGACTATGAGAAAAGTCATTAAACCAGTCAGAGAATTACATTTTATGTTCAGAGAAATGGTGATAAAAATATAGCAAACATACCAAAAACAATGCAAAAAAGAAAACAAGGATTTGATCCAAGATGGCAGCAGAGAAGGTGGAGGTAACACCTCCTTCCAGGACAAAACCACACTTACAAGTAAATTATAGAACACTCAACCCGAATAACCAACTGCACAATAGCTGAAAAGAAGTCTTATAACCAAGGATTTATAGAAGAAGCCACATTATAAGAAGATTGAGAAGGTAAGAGTCATAAGTAGACACAGCTGGCAAGTAGAACCAGATCTTGGGGTGTCTTATGTCTTTTGCTGACCTGCCCCAGGTTCAGTACTGGTGGAAGCCAAACTCAGTAGGCAGCTTATGCCTTCCCACATATACCCATGTCAAACAGAGGCAGCCACCAAGAGTGGGTGGCTTTGATCTCTTAAAAAGTAGACCAAGCCCTGGCTAGTGTAGCTGGATTGAGCACAGGCCTGTGAACCAAAGGATCGCAGTTCGATTCCCAGTCAGGACACATGCCTAGGTTTCAGGCCAGTTCCCAGCAGGGGACACACAGGAGGCAACCATACATTGATATTTCTCTCCCTATTTCCTTCCCTTCCCCTCTAAAGATAAATAAATAAAATCTTTTTTAAAAAGTAGACCAAGACTGTTACAGGGAATGCTAACATTGACAAACACCAGGGTCCTTCCAAAGAGGCCTCAGAACCAACACCTCCACTGTCAGACTTCACACCACCTCAGACCACAATCAAATTAACTCCACAAGCAGCACACCCAAAGGGAGAACTCAGCGGACACTAGACTCTACTGGGGAAAATCCCACACTGTGGTGTCAGCTTTGGCACAGCAGCTCACACACTGAGGACTGTGTCAATACTCACAGACAGCTTGAGGGTCAACCTCACCCATGGATGGGCCAACAGGAGTCAAGTCTTAGCTAGAACAGAAGGGCTCACATAACTCACACGATGGATGTTTCTGGAGCATCTAATAAAACAGGTGATCAGAGAGACTGCACCAGAGAGTCCCACAGGACACCCTCTCAAGACTGGGGCATATAATAGATCTACCTAATACATAGAAACAAATACAGACAGGCAGCCAAGTTGGGGAGACAAGCAAACATTACCCAAATAAAAGAACAGGAGAAATCTCCAGAAAAATAACTAAATGAAATGGACACAAGCAACCTACCAGACACAAAGTTAAAAATATATATATTTCTAAGGATGTTCAAGAAACCTAGAAGAAAAATAGATAAA
Organism: Carollia perspicillata; assembly: GCA_004027735.1. NCBI lineage: Eukaryota > Metazoa > Chordata > Mammalia > Chiroptera > Phyllostomidae > Carollia > Carollia perspicillata. The sequence continues at coordinate 10,039 of PVKM010050132.1, forward strand.
CTCAGTAAAAACTTAAACAAAGTGATGGTATGCATAAAAAAAGACATAGAAACTATAAAGAGTACCAGTCAGGAATAAAGCCTAAAATATCTGAAAGTAAACACTACAAGGAATTAACAGCAGATTAGATAAAGCTGAATCTCAAATCAGTAATTTGGATAACAAAGTAGCAGAAACCACCCAATCAGAGCAAGAACAACAACAAGAAATAATTTTGAACATAAGGATAGTCTAAGGGACCTCTGGAACATATCAAGCCTAAAGCCATTAGCATCATTACTAAAGAGTAAATGGGTTAATGAGATCTAGGAATAAATAAAAAGATTACTTGAGATGAATGAAAATGAATACACAACAACACAAAATCTATGGGACACAATGAAGGGTTCTAACAGAAAATTTTATGGCATTATAGGTCTACTTTAAGAAGCAAGAAAAATCTCAAATAAACAATATGACCTTACACTTTAAAGAAACTAAAAAAAGAGCAAAAAACAAAGCCCAAGGTGAGTGGAAGAAAGGAAATAATGAAGATCAGAGCACAAGTAAACAAAATAGATTCTAAAAAATACCAACATCAATGAACCCAGAGATGGTTTCTTGAAAAGATATGATTGATAAATATTTCACAAGACTTATCAACAAAAAAGAGGACCCAAATAAATATAATAAAAAATGAACAGAAAGTAGCAAAAGACACCATAGATTTGTAAAGGAATATGAGAAAATATTACAAACAACTATT